>JASDQU011440224.1:8006-19157 GCA_032191745.1 Picea mariana | reverse complement strand
ACTTTCATCACTCGAATGGAAAAATGACATGTTGCAAGATGATTTTACACGATTTATTTTTGAAAAAGACAATGCACTCATCCTTATGGAGATCGAATGTTCTACATTGCATATTCGTTCTTTGATTAGTTCGAATTTTAATGTTTATGATTCACATTTTGAAATGATCAATCTCATCAAAGGAAGCATTCAAACCAATAATCTAACTGATGTCATGAGTCCTCTTATGATGTGTTCCCCATTGATATATCCATTTCATCAAAGTCACAGTGATTATCTTAAGATCACACAATTTTTAATTAATTATCTTCCTGTTGTTATTAATTTACTCCAATATCAAATACTTCTTTGAATGTATTCTGGAAGTGCTAGTATTGTTCTTTTATAGGTTTCCCTTAACAACAGTACAGACAGGAGCTCATACAACACAGAAAGATAAATACCAGTTTCGTCGATTAGCGACAGGTTATTATGTGTGTTATTTAGTTAAGTTGTTTATGAATGAAACAATGAATGTATGGTTCATCTTTGATTATCCACATGTTCATGTTTCATTAACTTTTTTGTAAGATTCTTTAAATTTATAAAAGAAAAACAATAAATATTTTTATGTGCTTTCTTTATCTGCTTCCTAGAAGTAATCATTTTTCCAATGATTTTCATAAGTTTCGATTAAAACTTGCATCTTGTAAATCATGTAAATAAATGAGACTTGTATATCTTCTGCTTAAATATAACTATTACAGTTACATTAGAGCATATGTACATATATATAGTGTGTTTAGTAATTAGTTAGTTATTTCTCTCTTTTATTCGTTTCTTTTAGGATTCTTAGATTGGCTAACGGAGCCATTAAACCCATCAGAACGAGTTACACCAAACGGCTTGGGTTATTTAGACAACCCCGGACTAGAATCGCTCTTCCAGTTGATGGACGGTCAATTTTGCCTATCAACAAATCTATAACTTGGTCTTACTAGCTTTTGACTTCTTCTGCGATGAAGGTTTCATTAGGGAAACCTTTATTTTCTTGGATGTCTCAGCCTCCGTGATGGGATCCTTAGGCGGTGTTACTTCACCATGTTCCTATTTTTTTTCTTCCCCTTTGTCCTCTTCTTTGTCTACTTCTTCACCTCCTCCTCCTTCAAGTGAATCTGGTGTAGTTTTCTTTGATGCACTGCTCAATTCCTGTACCTCTTCCTTCTTTTTATTCCTACTACTGTTGGGTGCATCATATTCTTCGAAAGTGACCATAGGGCTTCTGATGAGGTTGGATTCGGAGAGTTCTGTCTGGTCTATTGGTACAAGGAACCTTGTAGGCCATTCCTTGGTTATTTCTTCCATGTCCTTGTCTGTGAGTTTGTAATAGGACTGGAGCTCTTCCTTGTGTTCATCTCCATGCACAATGATATAAATGAAATGCCTATTTGCACAGAACTTCACAAGGGGCCTGAAACTGTGCAGGGTATTCGATGTCATGGGAGGGAAGGATTCAATGGCCCTCTTCACCTGTAGATAATAGGTTTGGAACACCACATTCGACTGTCGTTGCTTCGCCATGGAAAAGTGCCAGTCGGTGTTGTTCTGCTATTCCAACGAGGTTCAAGTTCTGCAAGCCTACCTTCTGCAAACTCCTCTCTGGAACCTCCTGCAATGTTTCTAGCTTTGATTTCTTCTTACTAAGCTTTCTATCTTTCTTTCCTGTGATCTGCATCTCTGGATTCCTCTTTCCATTCTTTTTCTTATCCTTTATTAGAATAATAACTTTGCATTGTTGAGGATCTTTGACAAGGTTCGAGGATAATACTTATTCTCTTAATTTTTCTGGTGTATGTTCTCTACTCTCCTGCATGGATAAGTTCTTTAACCCTTCTTGTATTCTTTCAACTTTGATAGCTAAGTATCTGGTCCTTAGTTGCTTCGACTTGTCCTCTTGTTATTTTATTAAGTGCGTTATTCTCTTAGCCATGAAATCCCTTAATTCTTTCTTTTTATGTTCTATAGCTTCCTCTTCTTCTCTCCTTCAGATCTGATCTCTCTCGATCCAAGTCTTTCCTAACAAAAGTGCAAAGGGAGCATTGTTCTCGAAAAAATTAATGACCTTGAGTTCTTCTTCTGTCGATGTTCCATGAGAAATCATAGGTACATGGGTGAGTCTTCCATATAGGGTTATCAACTTTCCTTTAAAAAATCCTATTCCTCCCAATGAAGGAATCATAGCAGGCTTTCCTAAGATTTCTCAAGTACTTTCTGTCATAATGTTCACTTGTGTTTCTGCATCGAGTACATAGTCTATGTTGAAGTCTCCTAATCTTGTTTCTATGCACTCTTTCTCTTTTAAAATCTCTAATATACTGATGTCTCTATGATCATTTAGTGTTTCTTTCATCTACAATAATATAGCTTCTGTTTCTTTCTGGTTCTTTAACATATTCTTAGTCTCTTGACCTTCCTCATGGTCTTCTTGTCTCATGTTCATCTTCTCAACTTTAGTAATCATTCTAGGGAAATCTAAAACTTCATGTCCAGTAGCTTTACAACAAAGGCAAATAAAACTTCTACCAGGGAATTCCTTAGCAAGATGTCTCGGTCTTCTGCAATTATAACATAATTTCAATCCTCTCTTTCTCTTAAACGATCCCCAACCTTTCCTGTACTGCGCACTAGGATCATAGTTATAGACCTGCAAATTTTTTTTTCTAGGATCCTGCATCCACTTGTTAGTCCAAAAATTCTTTCTATGCATAGGGATAACATATCTTTCACTATTTTTATCAGATCTATTCATATCATGTCTTCTTTCTTCTAGYTGTGCCCTAGTTTTTAGACTAGGAMAAAATTTATCAAATATACCTAGATCCATTCTTTTGAAATGAAAATTTCCACTTATCTTACATTTATCAGAGCACAAATCCTTAAGATATTACCTCTTTTCTTCATATCAGACTTCTCTTCTTAGCACAGAGCTTCATAAGTCAAGTAGAGTAYTGCACACTACAACAACAGATCTAYGCACAGAGCTTTCTCTTTTCCTTAGTTCCCAACAATTATAGTTTCAGGTCATGACAACATAACCATTTGTTRGCACAGGGGTAGAACTAGGGTTCAAYGCTTCAACAATGCACMAACAAAACCCTAACTATCGGCCCTTTCAGAAACACCTGYGAAGCAAATTAAGTCTCACCCGAGGTAGAGGTAGGGGGGGTTATAGGACTCAAGTGTCTGCAACCTAGCTGGGACACTGATGTATGATCACAATGCTTTGACATAGCACTTAATAGTTAGTATTCATTAGTCCTTAACCCTTTATTCACATCGCAAGTAAAACCCTAATTACAAAACATCCCAGTATTCAACACAATTTAATAATCTCTGTCCATTTAGCACATAGCATCAACAGATCTAGCATTCATCCAAGTTATTAAGCATTAAGCTACTATATCTGATGCATCTAACATACATAAAGATTTATCACTAAGCATAAATCACATTAATGACACAAAGCAGTCACAACACAGGATATATGTGGTTCACCCCCAGTGCAGGGCTATGTCCACCAACTCTTTGTCTTCTTTATTATCTTCTTTCAATCCTCTTACATGCACAGAGCCACAAAACCAACCCCGTATAGGATAGGAGATCTGCACGCACCTCGCCAGATCCTCCTTCCCGATTTAGGTCACAACACAAAGCCTTCTTACATAGTATTCACACCACCTTTTTACAATCACTTGCACTTAGCTCTACAAGTCTTAACACATAGTATGCACAAAGCTTCTAGCTCCGCACTAAGCCGATTCTATTAGGTCTCTTCATTGTTTCTTATTCCATCACCTAGATATCTATTTATACATTGCAAATGGGGCCTAAACATGGGTAAACACATGGACCGACATCCCATACCCATTACATAAACCCTAAACCCAAAAATCCCACAAATGGGGGCAAGATACCATGATCTCCGCTTCGCCTAGTGCTTCATCTTCGACCAGCCTGTTGAAGTCCCAAAAATGGTCAAACACGACCAAGGTTCTCCAAAACTTGGTCGAGGGCCAACAAATTCATAAACATGATTACAATTCATAATATAACTAGGGCACGTCCTTGGGGTATTACAATCCCCTCCCCTTATTTTTCAACTCTCCTCAGTGCAACTCATTACACAACATCAACAAGATTTTCAAAATCTTCAAAAATATGTGGGTATTCTTCCCGCATAACATCTTCATGTTCCCATGTTGCATCCTTAGGACCGTACCAGGTCCACTAGACCTTTACAAGCCCTATGGCTCGATTCCAGATATGTTTTCTTTTCCGGTCCAATATGATCATAGGATGCACTTGCAGGACACCTTCTTTCTCCACCTGAATCACATTCCAATCGATTACATGATTAACATCAGGTATATATTTCTTAAGAAATGAAACATGAAACACATTATGTACAGTCATGGATGCAGGTAATGCAACATATATGCAGCTGACCCAATCCTTTCTAGGATTTCAAATGGCCCACAAAATTTGGCTGCCAACTTGGTGCAACTTCCTAGCTTCAGGGAACTTCTATTGGATTTCACTTTCAGGAAAACATGATCACCCACTTTAAACTCTCTATGGGTTCTATTTTTATCAGTATAACTTTTCTGCCTATCTTGGGAAACCTTTAAATTCTGCTTATTTTTTAGCATTTGTTCTTCCATTTCCTTGAGAAACTCTGGCCCAACTACTGCTCTATCAGCTGGATTATCCCAACTTACTGGAGTATTTCACTTTCTTCCATAAAGTGCTTCAAATGGGCTCATCTTCAATGATGCTTGATACCCATTATTGTTGGCAAATTCTACCAAATGTAGGTAGTATTCCCATTTCGATGGTTTGTCCATCACATACATCCTTAGCATGTCTTCTATTACTCTGTTCACCCTCTTTGTCTGTCCATGAGACTCAGGATGATAGATTGTGTTGAAGTTTAGATTCATTTTGAATCCTTTGAACAACCTCTTCCAGAACTTGGAGGTAAATTTCGGGTCCCTGTCAGACACAATTGTCTTGGGAATACCGTGCAATCGTGCTATTTCCCTCATAAAAATATCAGCAAAATCCACTGCCTTGTGAGTAGTCTTTAAATAAATGAAATGGGCAGCTTTCACAAACTTGTCCACCACCACCATGATTGAATCATGTTTCTTGCCAGTTCTGGGCAATCCTATGATGAAATCCATTGTTACTACTTCCCACTTCCACTCAGGAATGGGTAAAGGCTGCAACTACCCTGTTGGGTGCCTGTGATCATCTTTAACCTTCTGACACTCCATACATCTAACGATGTATTCATCAATATCTTTCTTCATACCTGGAAAAAAGTAATGGCTCTTGAATGTTGCCACAGTTTTCTGATATCCAGGGTGCCCTTCATAAGGCACATTATGCATTTCATTCAAAATCATAAGTTTCAAGTCTTGGACATTAGGTACATAAATTTTGTTCTTGTATAGAAGTGTTCCTTCAATTTCCAATTTATAATTTTCCACTTTTTGTGGCATCTCACCTTGCTTTAGCTTTTCTACCAAATCCCTGTACTACAAATCTGCATTTTTAGCTTCCAAAATTCTTCTTTTAATATCAGTTCGGTACATGATAATGGCTATAGCATGTAGTTCATGCACTCTCCTACTGACTGCATCAACCACTTTATTTTCCTTCCCTTTGATATGCTTGATATAAAAATTGTACTCACAAAGAAAATCCAACCACCTACTCTGTCTAGTGTTCAAGGTTGGCTGGTCATCAATCCTCAACAAAGGATATTTGTTCTTTACAATTACTTTGTTCAATTGTCTGAAATCGATACAAAATCTCAATGTCCCATCCTTATTCTTCACGAATAGGACTAGGGCACACGAAGGTGACACACTTGGGCATATATACCCCTTCTTCAGAAGCTCTTCAAGCTACAATTGGAGTTCTTTTAGCTCTGATGTACTCATTCTGTAAGGAGCTTTTGATACTGGAGCTACTCCAGGCATCAAGTTTACAGAAAAATCAATATCTCTCTTCAGGGGTAATCCAAGTACCTCTTGGAATAGATATTCAAAATCTTTTAGTACCGCATGGTCTTTGATCTTTGAGACTTCATCCTTAGATGCCTCCTCCACATGGGCTGCAAATAATTGACATCCTTTCCTGTAGCACTTCTTCAACTAGATTGTTGAGATTTCTCTGATAGCAACAACTCTAGGAATTCCTTTGACTGTTTTCTGATTTCCTTCCTCATCCAGGAAAGTGAATGCCTTGTTACGAGAATCCAAGATGGCATGGTGCTGGTCCAACCAATCCATCCCAATTAGATAGTCATAAGAAACTAAAGGAAGAACATTCAATTCAGCCTTTGTGCTCAGTCCATTCATGTCCATTGGACAAGAATTAACTAACTCAGTGAATTTTCTCTTGGTTCCTATAGCCAGCTGCACTAACCAAGAATTTTCATGTTCTCTTCTCGACAATTGCAAACTTTCCACCACTCTAGGATCTACATAACTATGGCTAGCCCTTGAATCAATTAAAATAGTGAAGGGATGGTTATTGATCATACATTCCACTTCAATCATGTGTGACTAATATTCATCTTTATTTTTGTCCAGGGCTGCGTAGATCCTTGGCATTCTACTTCCCATGTCCTCCACTTTTTTAGCCTGTTGAACATTGTGGACAGTTCTCACTTTGTCATTTCTGTGGGGGAAATCTCTGTACCTATGGTTTCCTTTACAACCCTAGCATTCCATAGGTGGATGTATTGACATCTTCCCACCCACTTCAACATTCCTGGGCTCTCTTTAAGATGGTTTTCCTTGAGGACTATTCCTAAAAAAGGGTGGCTTAGTTCCCTTCTTCCTCTAATACATCTTGAATTTCTTCTTGTCTTCCCAAGCCTTTCGAAAAGTAGGCTTATCTCTTTTCTTCTCATACAATCATTTCTCTCTTCTTATTGTTTCTTCCATAGTTTTTGGGTCATCATACTGAATCTTGTAGCCAATGGAAGGTGGCGGTGCACTTAGATACCTTTGAATCTTGACAATCTCATCTTTGATGAACGAAACGTACTTCAATAACTCCAAAAAATTTCATTCGTATTCATCAATGGTCATGCTGCCTAGCTTGAGTTCAAAGAACTCTTTCATCTTTCTGTCATAATATCTTTTAGTCAATTATTTATTCTCGAAATATCTCATGAATTATTTCCAAGTGATATATTTCTCTCTAATGTGCTGCACCTGCACAAGTTGATTCCACCACATGGATTCTTTTCCTTTCAGTTTATACATCGCAATTCTTCCTACTGCATGAGAGGAATAATTCTACAGTTGGAAATATTTCCTCATGCCAAGCAACCATTTCTCGGCATCTTCCTCCTTCTTATGTTCTCCATCAAACGTAGGAGGTGTAATCTTGTTCATTTCACCCTTCAGTTCATCCACTCCAAATCTACTGTGCTTTATGGTAGGAGAAGGTCCTAAACTACTGTGTGCCCTCCTCTTGGAGCAACCTTGGGAGTGATGATGGTGTCTACCAACACTCCTTGATATTCTTCCTTCAGAAGTCTGGTGACTCCCTTTTTTGCTCGAGTCTCTCTCCTTGTCCAACTTATTTTCTATTCTCTCCAGACTCTTCATCAACTTTAAGTTGAATTCTCCTTGTTGTTCCTTATCTTTCATGAGCTTTCTGTTATCTGCTCAGTGCGTTTGGGCATCTTTCCACAATATTTCAATGATTTTCATCATATGTCCTTCTTTATCTATCTCTTCTCCATGCCCATTGGAGTTCGACCCTTCAACTCCCAAATGAAAATCCATCCCTTTAGCTTTGTTCTCTGAACTAGAAGCATTCTGTGTCTCTTCCATTTATTTTGCACTCAATGGCAATTCTCTTCGGTTCTGGCACTCGTTAAACTTCTGCAACACAATGTGCAGACAACCGGAATTTGTCAGGTCATCATTCCTTAACAAATCCCACAACATTCATAAACAAATCTGATTCAAGAAAACGTTCAGTTTTCATTCTCTGTGATTCTCTTTCAATCAAGAATTCCCATAGATTTCTTCTTTCAGATCTTTTCTCTGCTAAGTTTTCGGGCACTAACCCCTTTCTCTCAATTCTCCAACCCACGTGACCATGGGTCATGACCAAGCACTATATCAATAATCGCACACTCAGGCCTTCATCCTTTGGCTTTGGAATATTTCCAAGCATAACACAACAGTCACTTAGAGTTATGAGTTATTGAACTCGTGGAATAGGGTGGATCAATGGTCCACGTCTACCCAACATCCTACGGCTGACATTTTCTATGGAACCTCAGGCGTCTAAGTTCTGGGACTTCGGGACCTTAGAAGATTTCACATCCGCACACGCCGAACCATTAATCTCTGAACACTCCCACGTCACCTTAGGTGACGCTATTTCATTACATCACTTAACGTTTTCCCAATTGCAAGGGCATGCAACAGTGGTTTGGAGTAACCTGCCTTTCATCCCACAATTCTTTTGACATTGACACGTAAACCCTTGGTGAAACCGCGGTTTGGATTGCGGGACTGCCTTGGATAATTATCTTCCGTGCAACTTGGGTCCCTGCAATATCTCCTGGTTGTTGATCTTGATGTATCGTTATCAATGCCACTGTGGGTCCTCCGACCCTTAACTTCGTTACATAACTTTGAGTCCCATTCACCATGAATCACCACTTTAGTTCTTCGGGCTTCGGGAGTTTCAACTCCTCTACACTCACTTTTTCCCGGAGCGCTTTCTCCCGGAGTTCACGATCTACCGACGCGTGTCCTTCGCAACAGATGATTGCAATCTACTTCACGACTTCGAGAGTTTGTCACACTCCACACTATAAATCCTTCGAAGTAATTTTCCTTTGCCTTCCTAGACACAAATCTAATGGTCAGGCTCTTTTCCTACAATATATGGTGTAGATCTCCTTTAGAAGTTTATGCCTCAACGCATTCCACTTCTCCCAACTACCGAACTCTGAAAGGCTTCCAGGATAAACCTCCCGCAACTTTTTCGGATCTAATGGTCGTAAAGGAATTTCCTTTTTCCCAAACAGATCCTACGGCTCCAACACCCCAATTGTTGAGCGCTCTCTCTCTGTGGTCAAATACCATGACGACTGCAGTTTTATTCTACCGCTACTCCTCCTGAGCTTCGTAACATGGCCAAGTAATCCCTTCACACTCATAAACATTATAAGGTTCAAAATTAGTTCCATTCGAACACCATTTCCACTCGAAACCTTGGGTCCAAAGACCACTTATCCAACCCATCTAGGCTTAGCATTGAAACCATGGGCTCTAATACCATATTGTAATGTCCTCGACCATCAACCCCACTGCCAGGCAATGCTACTACATGGAATAACACTTATAAAGTATGCATTTAAATGAATTTAAATGACTTAACACATAGTAAACACATAATTACCGATAACATATAGAATTAATTAGAATTAACAATAATTCCACTTGCAATGGAATACATGATAATATTACAAGCATCACATACATGCATTTTAATTGAAATTAAACACATAGTGATACTTATCTTTGAAACTGTAGTAACTCCACCAACTATGTGCAGACCGTCCACAAACCTCCCAGCCTTAGAACACACTGCTCATCATGCTCAACAGTGGTTCACCCCTGAGCTAGGACTAAGCTCCACCCTGGGCAAGGGATTCCTAGACTAGGCTGAGGTTACAAGAAAACTGCTCATAGAAACCGGAAGGATTCTTTCTAGGAGCCTTCTTATGCCCACTACTCACGAACTCTCATTTCCCACATGCCTATTCCACCTGAGAGTATACACCTTCACACACACAATCCATCGGTGCTTCACCTCCCTCTCTTGGTCTCGACAATAGGTTGGATCAGGAATTCTCAGAACTTTGTAGCTGGTGTTGGAATCTATCTGGGAGAAAACCACTTCCCAACAGACTCTCTCACCTGGAGAGAGATACTCACAGGCCTAACAAACTGCCTCTTCAACAATGGGCCTGCCAAACTGCTTCTTCAACCAATTTTAGCCCAATTCCCACAAGGTGAGGATAACAACAACACAATTCCACTCAGGAAAAATAGAAGACAACAATCCAAAGATAGTTCGGGTACAGACTCGGCTCTGCAAGGGCAGATAGGATGGGCTCACAAGATACATAGGTGACACGGCTCAATCCACAAGTTGGCCACTAGTTTCAGGGTGCGTGACAAGGAATCAACGCAGAGGTCGAACAAAGAATCAAATGGTTCATACGTTGAATACATCGGTTTCTCAGAAAAACATTACAGTTTTCTGGTTTCAGATCTACGTGAGGGTATGTAGAGATCAGACACAGATGCACAATAGGACAGACAATGGATGCCTGAATGGAGAATGAACCCCCATCATGGCTCAATTCTTGGTTTAAATTGAATGTGCCTGGGCCGACACATGTTGGCCATGAAGCTGCATGCACTCCATCAAGTACGCATTCCCTTTTCCAAGAACTTAGGATAAAAGTATACCATTCACACCACTTTGGAATAATAATAAATTATTATTCCCAAGGACTTAAGCCCCTAATCTTAGCCCCTCTTTACAACCTTTCAGCCCCCTTTCCCTTACCCACCTTGTGGAAGCTTAGTCCCCCATCACTCTTTCTTCGTGGTCGGTCTAAACACAATGATGTTTAATCTTTATTAATGTCCTACATAATTACATATACAAAAACAGGTTCCCGGCCTATAACACTTAGGCTCTCTGGCTTAATAAATACATAATCCCATGAGCTTATCAATACTTGGCTCACCAGCCTACAAAACATGATTACAATTCATAAACATGATTACAATTCATAATATAACTGGGGCATGTCCTTGGGGTATTACAACATTACTGAAATGAATTCTAAATTAGTTAGGAAGAAAATTACACAGTTTAAATTGCTTAAGACGAGAGCATCACAAGATGAATTTTGAGCTTTTAACTATGCAATTTAAATAGAAGAAAATGAAAACGGAATTAAAGAACATAGAAACAACATACAAGGAGAGGAGACAAAACTCATATCACCACCATTAAAATCTTTTCACAAAGACTTCAAAATCTTCT
>JASDQU011440222.1:4856-23850 GCA_032191745.1 Picea mariana | reverse complement strand
ATGAAAACAGAAAAATAGTTGAGCATGCATGTGACCACTAGCTTAGGAAATCCTCTACAAAGTTCAACCGAAAAGACGGTTTGACTTTGGGAGTTAACAGAACCATTGCAAGAGCAGGTAACAGAAGTCCTAACACAAGCAGAGGATGCCAAGGAACATATAGCACAGACCCAAGCAGAGTGTGTGGAATTGATCAATGACGAAATTGCAGTCCAGATAGTGGACTCACTTAAGGAGAAGACTGTGTAGGCGCAGACACAGGCAACAGAGCTCAAGTAAAAGTTTCAGGCGATCACCAAGGATATCGAGGAAGAACAAAAAGGTTAGGTGGCTTGGGACGAGCCACATGTCAATGTTGGGGGGCTGTTGGAGGCAGGCCGAAGTGGAAAAGAAAGGCAATTTTTGCAAAGAAATCATGCATGTGGAAAGCGACAGCTCGAAGGAAGAACAACACGCGCACATGCAGAGAATACCTAACGACGATAGGGTTAGGGTTTTGGTAATGTATTGTAACAGATGAAGAGCCAGAAACATATAAATATAGATACTAGAGTAGTATAGGGGGTTGGATTTTGTGTTATTGTTGTTATTTTGGGTTTGGTTTTGATAAGAGAGACTAATGTCATTACAGAGGGAAGTATTGTAGCAGTGATTATGTAATACTTTGATGTACGATCTACTTTGTGTAAGATGTTTATCTAGAGAATACAAAGGAGTGTATATCTTGAGGGTTAGATCGCAGGCTGTGAATCTTGGTGCGATCTAATCCACCTCATATAGATCTTACTAGACTAAGAAGAGTTGTAAGCACACAGTGCTGTAGATGCAAAAATACCATAATAAAAGAGTCAAGAGCTTGTGAACGTAGCCCAGGAGGGGGTGAACCATGATAACATCTGTGTTGTGTGATGAATGTATGCGTATCTTTATTGTCTTCAATAGTTATTATCATGCTTAATGAATGAGTTGTTATATTTCTTGCTTAATCGTCAATAACAATATATTGCATTTACAAGTTATAGTAATGGTTCAATATACAACTCTCATATCTCACACTCAATCGTAGGCTATAAACACATGAGTCGTACAACCACCCATTAAAGCTATCTCGGGTGAGATTGTGCAACACATTTTGTGTGTTGTGTTGCCTTCTAGTTTACGAAGAGGGTCGATAGTTTTAGAGGCTTTGTTGGAAACCCAAACAGACATGAACCCTGGGTCACTACAAACTCAAACAGAGTAGGAAGAAGTAACCAACAAGTATATTATTATTTTAATATATTAATAGATGAAGAATAAATATTAATATTATTATAATTTTTGTATTAAAATTAATAAAGTATGATCTTATGTAATTCAAATTACATTAAATTATAAATAAATGATAAATAATATATATGTAAAATTGATAGATTTATATTATTATTAATAATACATATTTCATACCATTATAATTTTCAACTTTACAAGAACTTTTTGATATAAAAGAGCACAAGCCCCTTGTTTGTGGTTTGGCCTTTTCCATTTAAGATAAAAATTTCTTACCGGAGAAAATAAACTTTAAAATACTTTTGACAATAAGTAAAGGACAATCTCCATGCTTATCATAATTTTGAATTTAGATGCATATAAGTGCACTTATCATGGCTATTTTGAAACATAGAACATTACTTCAACAAAGATTTTGTCTAAAATTGAAAATTACTCTTCTTGTAGGGGGATTTCAACTAGACTATAAGGTTTCCCTTTCACTTGCTTGATCATCTCTTTTTTGATCTCTAGAGCAGAGTTCTCTAGAAATAGGAAGGAGAACACATCTAAACAACAAAAAAAATGATCCTTGTGCTGGTTCATGGAAGTGAACTCCTTCTTCCATCTTTATCCTTTGTCCAAACTCATCTGCTCTGATTTTCTCTTTCTCCATCAAAGCACTCAACATGTGCTTCAAGATTTGTCTCAACTTCCTTACATACAATTTCTCAATAGGCCACCACTTGACCTTCTTCTTCACATTACAACCCCATCTTTGGCCCCTATTTCTTTCCTATAGCAGTTCCATAATTATATCGAGTCTCTCCTTTACCTTAGTAAATTCTATGTCAAACTCCTCTTGACTCATATTTCTTTTTTCATTCTCCTTGGCATTCTCTCTCCTCTGATTTTGGCTTCTTTATGAACCTTTGAAATGAACATCTTTAGTCATCTCCATCTACTCCTCTGGCGAACTTCTATGATCCGAAAAGATCTCTTAAAGACTATGGTTAAGTTTCTAAAGCATGAGTTCATTAACCATTTAGGAATTGAAGAAAAAGGAAGAATTAATGAAGTAACATGGAAGCCATAATAAGATATACAGATATGGAAATAAGCACAAAGAATCACTAAACCACAACATCAAAAGTTGTTAACAGAGTTCGAAAATATCACCTATGTCTCTGGGCCTTTGTCTCAGTGGGTGAGGCTTTCTTATTTCTCGTCAAAACTTCAAAATTAAATTAGAAAAATGTCAAATGGATTACAAACTAATCTAGCTATGTTCTGTTAGATAACCATAACCTAACACAACTGGCGGCACTAAAAACAGATGAACGAAGCTTCCAGAAATGGCCCACAAAGTTGCTCTCCTCAATGGCTTCGTTGCATAAAAATGGCTTTGACTATCAAATTCCTCAACATTTCTCCTTCTATGAACATTTCTAAGGCTGCCAAGAACCTCTGGTTTATATAGGCTTGAATTTGGAAACAACCTCCCAACTTCCCGCCAAGATCTGGCCTCAAGAAGAGCTCCATATCCTCCAATAATGGCCAAAATCTCCCAAAAACAACTGAAAAATCAACAAAATTTATGGTCTACGCACTACAAAATTTCAGACACTACTTATTGGGAAAACAATTTAAGATGTCCATAGATCATTCAACCCTTAAATATCTAGTCAACAAGCTAGTGTTGGGGGGAAGAATATGTCGATGGTTACTCTTATTTCAAGAATTTGACTTTGAAGTAATCGTTAAACCAAGAAAATTGAACGCAGGACCTCACCACTTATCAAGGGTCACAAATGGAGAAGAACCTATGAATTTAGAAGACAAATTTCCAGATGCATAGTTATTCTCAGTCCATATCGCTGATGAATACTTCATATATATTATTCAGTACTTGAGCACAGGTATTGCACCGCAAGAATATAACATCGCACAGAAAAAAAACCTGGTAGTCTGCGCTGCCGACTAACAACTTATTGTGGGACACTTATACAAAATGGGTGTAGATAGCATCTTGTGAAGGTATGTGTTAGAGAATGAAAGACCAAGAGTCTTAGCAGAAGCCCATGAGGGAATAGTAGGAGGACATTACGCAGGCAAAGCTACCGCACAGAAGGTATTGTGTGTAAGACTATGGTGGCTGACCATTCATCGAGACTCGAAGGAGTACTGTCAAAAATGCAATGTCTATCAAAGGGTAGTTAAACCCAACAGAAGGGACAAGATTCCATTACAACCACAAGTAACATTACAGGCATTCGATAAGTGGGCAATAGACTTTGTGGGACAAATCAACCCACCAACAAAAATAACAGGAGATAGGTACATTATCATCACGATGGAGTACCTAACAAGATGGGAAAAAGCCACACCAATGAAGGATTACAATGCAGAGACAACAACACACTTCCTATTTGAACAGGTAATCACTCGATTTGGGTGCCCAAGATTTTTGATGAGGTACCAAGGCACACACTTCATAAACAACACCATCAACACTATGACTAAAGAGTTTGAAGTCCATCATTAGAAGAGCATGCCATATCACCCACAGGCAAATGGCATAGTGGAAGCATTTAAAAAATCCTAGAGAACGCGCTAACAAAGATTTGTAACTTCAACAGGGAATACTGGGACCTCAAAGTACCAACAATATTATGGGCCTAAAAGACTACGTGCAAATATTTGACAGGGCACACGCCATTTAAATTCCATTTAAACTAGTCTATGGCCAAGAAGCAGTGGTGCCATTAGAATTTTTAGTACCAAGCTTGTGCGTAAAAACCATTACACACATGATAGAACAAGGTGTAGTACATGAGCGACTGAATCAGTTAACGACCATGGAAGAAGACTAGATATTAATAGGGTTCCACCAATAGGTTCAGAAAGCAAGAGACAAATGTTGGCATGATAGACACATCAAGAAGAAAACTTTCAAGGAAGGAGATCTAGTACTGATGTATGACATCAAATCGCTTCAACACCCAAGAAAGCTAAGAATGCACTGGCTAGGACCGTACGAAGTAAAATATTTCACATAAGGAGGAGTTGTGCAGTTGAGAGACTTATCATGCACAAAACTTAGAGGAATGATCAATGGGAGCTGACTGAAGCTATACAAGGACAGTCGACTACCCACCATGCAGTAAAAAAAAAAAGAAGAATTGTAAACAGTACCAACAGTGGCGTAGTGCACCGAAAGATAGAAAAGGCATGCACACTTAGAAACAAAAACTCGGCAAGGAGAAGGACAATGACCACATACAAATGGAAACAAGCGGGAAAAGGAAAGTCAACAAAATTAGTACAACAAGATGAAGTAGGCAGAATTAAAGGACGAAAAGGACCGATGGGACGCCACATTAATTGCGCCAACTAGAGATGACAGGGAAGAGTAATGGAAAGGACGAAACTGCTAGAGGTGCATTGAACCCATAATTAAGGTGCATTAAACCCATAATTAAGGAAGCGTCCTCGACAAGCTTCATGGAAAGCCCATACAACACATGGACGCAGGAGCAAACAATCTATTTGCGAAAAGAGAGCAGACAGAGAGCGATAGAGGCTAAAAAGCATAGAGCGAGTTCACAACGATCACAGAGACCATACAAATTCATCAAACGTTCAACATTCATTGCCATGGCACCAAAAAAGCAAGCAGAAGTGAGCCAGACTACTAGAAAAAACAAAGTTCAGAACAGGTCACAAGTACGTTTGGAAGAAGGTGAACAACAGTCGCTAGAGATCATCAATGTCGATGAAATCCCATATTTAGACACAAAACCGATCAACCCCACACCTATAGTGGAAGAAACCCAAAAACCAACACCAAAGGGCACAGATATAGATATACCGACAGAAGTATAATAGCCATAGAACCAGGATGCATAAACTGTGAAGGAGGTGCAACCAAACAACACTAAAGCAGCTCCAAAATTCAATGGAAGGCGACGAATCAGAAAGCAACAATTGAGCCATACGAGTCTCAAATGACCATATCATACCACCCACTGGAAGGAATGGTCGAATATGTCATGGGTTGGCTGGAATGGTATTCTGAGGAACAACCGAAAGCCGCTGGAACTTCGAGCCAGCCACCACCGCTAAAGAAAGACAAGCTGCAGGTACCCAGGTCATCTCGCAAGCAACCTCTCGCAGCAATCATTCTACTGTGTATACCAGATGGGGTACAAGTAGTACCAGACCTATTGGGCCATATAGGGAAACTCAAATACTTGGACCATGATGTAGCAGACACAGACAAGTTTCTGTAACTTGCAAAGAGGGTAGACTTAGAGACTGTGGGCACAAATCGGGTTGGAGAACCGATTGATCAACCACTCCAATGGGCAACAGGGTTGGAGAAGACAGGAATTTTAGGTCTGGTGGACCTACCACATATTGGTTGGGGGTAGTACGCAAGAAGTTGTGTAAAACAATTGTTAGCAGTCACACATGGTGGGGACATCTGGTTGGACAATCTCATTTCGATAGACGTAGATCTTATTACCAACATAATAGGATTGCCATCCCAGGGCATGGATCCTGCACAGTTTCTTGATGATAAATCCAGGGAGAAAGAACTAGCAGAAGAGATGAAGAGGAAGTATGGTACCGACAGGGGGACACGAGGGATCATTATCAAGAGGATCAACGATTCCGCAACACAATTGGGCATGAAACTCTTAGCCTACAAGCTTCTAAGAAAATGTTGCAGGGAGGAAGTTCCGGCTAGAGTTGTCACAGCTGCAGCTCAGTGCGCAGAAGGCACCACAATGAGCTGGGCACCATATCTCTTGAACTTGTTCCCGGATGAAAGCAAGGATGCACAGGATCTAGGCACAAAGTTTCACTATTCATGGTTAATCATGTTAATCACCTTCATGGGATTGAGGGAACCAAGGTATGTAACGTTTTGCACCAGACCCAAGACGAATTAGGGAGAGAGACACTTATTGCTGAGAGCTACGTTGGATGCTAGGCACAAAAGGATGAATGGGTCCATCTTTGAAGGATACCTACGCGATCTACAAGAAGCCATATCCAACATGTGGAGGATCACACCACGGGATGTCACGCGGTATAGGGACATCGCCAACTTCAGGGCCACATGACATACAATGTGGATGCAGGCATGGAAGGATCCTGATAAGAAGTGGCTATAGGTGTGCTACTGTATCACAGAGGGCGACATCGAACTGGTGATCAAAGACTGGGAATATGAATGGAGGATTCCAGCCCTCACCCAGGATTTTCCAGAAAGAACAACAGAAGAAGAGGCAAGGTAGGGAGAAACATAGCCAAAGGAATTCCAAGTACCCAAGAAATGAAGAACGGGCCAGACAAAAACAACACAGACAAATGAAGGGGAAACAAAGACAGGGACCTAGAAGGGGAAGAAGGAGAATATACAATTGACCAAAGAACAACAGAAACAGGCTGAGGTAGCACAGGAGACCACCCAAAGTCCTAACTCACAATAACTAAGGGGAAACAAGAGGCCAACGATCCAGACAGGAGGAGCATACAAGAAAATGAAGGCCCAAAGAACACCCCCAAATTATATGATCACGGAGGACGATGGAGAGATGATAGCCCGAATGGTTCAGGATTGTCTAGCCGACGATTTTGACCATGCTGCACACCACAAGGATAGGATTCAGGAGGAGATGGAAGACATGCTATAGTTCCTCAAGCAAATCAAGGAAGTATAGACAGCAGGAAGCAGCAGGGCAACAAAACCATCAACACCGCAGACAGAAGAAAGAATGGAAGAAGAAGAACATGATCCATTCCATCCAATACTACAGCCGAACGCAACATTCCACATCACACCCAGTATGTTGCGCATGGATGAGATTGTGGGGTAAACACCCTTGAAGGACTTAATCCAGATCCAACTGGTGTTGACGTGGATGCCATCCAGGGCACTACACAAGTTGTAGGTTAGAGTAAACCATGAGGTATAGTCTCACGCACAAAAAGACTTAGCCAATTTGAAGCAGGCAACAAAAAAATGGGACATGTTGCAAATAGTCTATGAGCAGGATAAGTAAGAGACCCAGAAGGAAAGAGAGCGTATAAAAGGATTGGATCATAAAGTGGCAGGAACTTACAAGAAGATTCCATAGTCCGCGCAGAGGGATGAAATCACAACAGCAGAAAAGATTGATCAGATTGTGCAGGCAATCGATAAATATCAGAAGGAGATCAAGAATCTATGAGAACATATCACACCAACCACTCCACCAGCAGTGAAGGAGAAAAGGAAGCAGGAAGCAATAGCGTAGCTGTAGGAGATAGAGAAACAGGTCATCACAAGAGTTGACTTGTTCGATAAAGCAACACAACTTTGGATTAAGTTAGAGGAGGATCAACAGGTCCAAAAGTGGGACAAGGAAGAAGAAAGGATCAACACAGTGATCCAAGATCTCAAGCAGAGGTAGAAGACAATTCCAATCACAGAAAGTATCAAAGGGGTGTAGGACATGAAGAAATTGCAGGCGGAGCTCACCACTGCACAAACACAAAAATAGGAGCATCAAACACAAATGGAACCATTGCAAGAGCTGGTAGAAGAAGTCCTAGCACAAGTAGAGGAATCGAAGGCACATATAGCATAGACCCAAGTAGAGTGCATGGAATTGATCAGTGACGAAATTGCAGTCCAGATAGTGGACTCACTCAAGGAGAATATTGTGCAGGCACAGACATAGGTTGCAGATCTCAAGGAAAAGTTCCAGGTGATCACCAAGGATATCAAGGAAGAACATGAAGGTTAGGTGGCTCAGGACGAGCCACATTTTAGTGTTGGGGGCCTGTTGGAGGCAGGCCAAAGCGGAAAAGCAAGGCGATCTTGGGAAAGAAATCTTGCACAAGGAAAGAGACAACTGGAAGGAAGAACAACATGCGTGCATGCAGAGAAGACCTAACAATGATAGGGTTAGGGTTTTGGTAATGTATTATAACGGACGAAGAGCCAGAAACATGTAAATATAGATACCAGAGTAGTATAGGGGGTTGCATTTTTGTGTTATTTTTGTTATTTTGGGTTCGGTTTTGATAAGAGAGACTAGTGTCATTATAGAGGGAAGTATTGTAGCGACGATTATGTAATACTTTGATGTACGATCTACTTTGTGTAAGTTGTTGATCTAGAGAATACGAAGGAGGGTATATCTTGAGGGTTAGATCGCAGGTTGTGGATCCTGGTACGATCTAGTCCACCTCATATAGATCTTACCCGACTAAGAAGAGTTGTAAGTGAGCAACGCTATAGGTGCAGAAATACCATAAGAAAAGAGCCAAGAGACAAATCTTTGTGAACGTAGCCAAAGAGGGGGTGAACCACGATAACATCTGTTTTGTGTGATGAATGCATGCATATCTTTATTGTCTTCAATAGTTATTATCATGCTTAATGAATGAGTTGTTATATTTCTTGCTTAATCGTCAATAACAGTATATTTCATTTACAAGTTATAGTAATGGTTCAATATACAACTCTCATATCTCACACTCAATCCTAGGATATAAAAACATGAGTCTTACAACCACCCATTAATGCTATCTCGGGTGAGACTACACAACACATTCTGTGTGTTGTGTTGCCTTCTGGTTTACCAGGAGGGTCGATAGTTTTAGAGGCTTTGTTGGAAACCCGAACAAACATGAATGTTGGGTCACTACAAGCTCGGACAAAATAGAAAGAAGTAACCAACAAGTATATTATTATTTTAATATATTAATAGATGAATAATAAATATTATTATTATTATAATTTTTTGTATTAAAATTAATAAAGTATGATTTTATGTAATTCAAATTACATTAAATTATAAATAAATGATAAATAATATATATGTAAAATTGATAGATTTCTATTATTATTAATAATACATATTTCACACCATTATAATTTTCAACTTTACTAGAACTTTTTGATATAAAAGAGCACGAGCCCCTTGTTTGTGGTTTGGCCTTTTCCATTTAAGAAAAAAAATTCTTACGGGAGAAGATAAACTTTAAAATACATTTGACAATAAGTAAAGGAAAATCTCCATGCTTATCATAATTTCGAATTTAGATGCATATAAATGCACTTAGCATGGCTATTTTGAAACATAGAACATTACTTCAAAAAAGATTTTGTCTAAAATTGAAAATTACTCTTCTTGTAGGGGGATTTCAACTAGACTATAAGGTTTCCCTTTCACTTGCTTGATCATATCTTTTTTGATCTCTACGGGAGAGTTCTCTATCAATAGGAAGGAGAACACATCTAAACAACAAAACAAATGATCCTTTTTCTGGTTCATGGAAGTGAACTCCTTCTTCCATCATTATCCTTTTACCAAACTCAGTTGCTCTGAGTTTCTCTTTCTTCATCAAAGCACTCAACATGTGATTCAAGCTTCATCTCAACTTCCTTACATACAATTTCTCAATAGGCCACCACTTGACCTTCTTCTTCACATTACAACCCCATCTTTGGCCCCTATTTCTTTCCTATCGCAGTTCCATAATTATACTGAGTCTCTCGTTTACCTTAGTAAATTCTATGTCAAACTCCTCTTGACTCATATTTCTTTTTTCATTTTCCTTGGTATTCTCTCTCCTCTGATTTTGGCTTCTTTATGAATCTTTGACATGACCATCACTAGTCATCTCCATATGCTCCTCTAGCGAATTTCTCTAATCTGAAAAGATCTTTTAAAGACTATGGTTAAGTTTTTAAAGCATGAGTTCATTAACCATTTAGGAATCGAAGAAAAGGAAGAATTAATGAAGTAACATGGAAGCCATAATAAGATATACAGATCTGGAAATAAGCACAAAGAATCAATAAACCATAACATCAAAAGTTGTTAAAACAGTTCGGAAATATTGCCTACGTCTCTGGGCCTTTGTCTCAGTGGGTGAGGCTGTCTTATTTCTCGTCAAAACTTCAAAATTACATTAGAAAAATTTCAAATGGATTACAAACTGATTTGGCTATATTCTTCTAGATCTCAAGAACCCAACACAACTGATGACACTAGAAATTGATGAACAAAGATTCCAGAAATGGCCCGCAAAGTTGCTTTCCTCAATGGCTTCCCTGCATAAAAATGGCTTTGACTGTCAAATTCCTCAACATTTATCCTTATATGAACCTCTCTAAGGATGCCAAGAACCTATGGTTTATATAGGCTTGAATTTGGCAATAACCTCCCAACTTCCCCACAAGATTTGGCCTCAAAAAGAGCTCCAGATCCTCCAATAATGGCCAAAATCTCCCAAAAACAGCTGAAAAATCAACAAATTTTATAACATATAGTTTAAAAACCCATTTTTTGGCTAAAATTGGGCTCAGCCCCCAAATTTTGGTCCCCAGGTTGTATGTGCGCCCTCCATGTGGCAGAGGGCTAGGCTGGCGCATTTGGGCTCCTCTGGTCTTGGATCCTGGTCTCGTGGCTTGGTCCATATGGCCATGCCCCCAAATCTCCATGCGCCCCTCCATCTGTTGGCTCCTGGTCTCTAGCCCTTGGTCAAATGGGGCTGGCCCCCACAGACCGAGGCTTATCCCCCATTTTGCGCTACGGTGAACACATATAACATATGTTCCCATTCCATAACAAGTCACACAATATAACTCGATTGGTTATGCCTGGGTTGTTAGTCCATTAGCATGCTTGGAGGTCTCGAGTTCGATTCTTCGGAGGCAAAACAAACCTTTTACCCAACCAACCTTGGGAAAATCTGGGTGCCATGTGGTACCCTCTGATTGGGCCACGTGTCACCCTGTGATTGGTCCGTACAACCCAGTCAGTGGCACAATCAACATCCAATCATCCTTCCACATCATCGTCGTACAACCCAGTCACCCACCATGTGTCACTCCCACATCACCCTATCATACTGCCACGTGTCAGTCTATACTGCCATGTCATCTTTTGTACCGTCTAGTCACCTGCCATGTTAGTATGTCATACACCCAGCTGTCGTCTGTACGGCCATGTGTCCACCTGTCATTGGGCCATGTCACTGTATGGACTGCCACATGTCATTCGTACGGTGACATGTGTCAAATCCGTACAGTGCCAACTCAACCTGAAAGTGACGAAACCGAGTGACACATGTCACCTCCTAGTGATGCCACATCAACATGATGACATCATCTTGACACATGTTTATGTCACCTATTGTACCTGCTGACGTCAGCGTTGACTTTGACATAGTTAACTTTTTTCCTATTTGGGATTTCGGTCAGAATGCGATAACTTTCGCATACAATGTCTTTTTGAGGACAACATTATATGGTCGGAATCAACACGACGAGATAGACGCAATGGATATGGTTTCATCTGATTTCGAGAACTTTTATTTTTAGGACTTCCTGGACCCATTTTGGATCACGCCTCCCCACTAAGACCTTTTGGTCCTCCAAAAGGATACTAACCAGTAATCAAGTGCGGGATATGCCACCCCACTTGTTCTCTATCTTTAAACTCTGTCTTGTGCACCTGTTTCATCAAGATCATTTGTAAAACAACCATGACAACTGACAACGTATTGTTAGCCACTTGTACTCTGTCACATCTTATTGAAGACACTACCATCCAAGTTGAAAACATTCGCAATGATAACATCAGAAATATGACTGCAAATGAGATAATATGTTTGTAGTACTTGCACGACATTAGCTTATCTTGAAGCAAAGTATGATTGAACTTCCATTCTATAATCATCTCATGTTCTTGCTTAAGATCAATTGCTTGATTTGGCACAATTATAGGTGTGTTGCTTGCATAAGCTTCCTTCCTTAATTGTTCCATTGTTTGAAGAGATTGATTTTCTTTGAAGTGATGAGCATGTACAACATATTCATTTCCTTCTTTGATTAAGTGATATTGATTATGTTCCTTGTAGAAGACTGTTTTTTGATCATACAAATAAGGACTGCCTAAGACCATTCCACATTCATTTAGTGGCACCACATCACATGTTAGCTCATCCACAAATTTTGATGAAATTGCAAACTTTAAAGTGCATTGCTTTGTTATGTGCAATTTATGATTGTTGCTTATCCATTTAAGTGAGTAAGGTTTATGATGCATCTGAGTGTTTAATCCCAATTGTTTAACCACTTCATATGAAATCAAGTTAGATTGAGATCCACTATCTATCAATGTATCGATCTTAGTGTGCCTCATGATCACCCTTATGTGAAACAATTTGCATCTAGAATCATATCCATCACCAAGTTTACTTGTCAAACCAACCGCTGTGATTTTAGATTCATCACCCGAATCTGATCCCAAGTTTGTTGGTCGTGTTGCTGCTACAACTGTTTGCCTCCCTTTTCTCTGTTTGAACCATTTCGGTCTCTTCTCAGGATGCAATTACCAACAATGGTCATCATCATGCCCTTCTTTCTTGCAATGTTTGCAAGAGAGCTTCTCTTCCTTTCTTGTCATTGAATTTTGTTTCTTTCCATTCCACTTCCTTTTGTCCTCTTTTCTTGAAGACAATTCCCCTGATACACCAACTCTTGTTTTCCCTGCCTAAATGTATGTTTCTTGAAGAGAAACCTCATCAAGATTAGTAGGTCCAAACATAAATACAGTGTTATGAATATGTGCAGGTAACCCTCCTATTTACTTCATAAGAGTTTCTTGGGTATGTAATGGAATGTCTAACATTAATTCCATCTTACGAAATTCATCTATGTATTCTTGCACTGTTTGTCTCTATCTTAGTTTAAGACCTTGCCATTCAATTAAAGCCTTCTCTTTATAACCCAAAGGATAAAATTGCTTTCTAACTGCAGAAACAAACACTTGCCATGATGGAAATACATTACCCACTTCTTGTGTGCCATTTTACAACTTGCTTTGCCACCAGATGAGTGTTGTGCCTGCAAGTCAAAGTGATGCCAATTTGATTTGAGTTGCCTCATCCTTGATTTTTTGCACACTACAATAAACTTCCATCTGTCTGACCCAGTTATCAAGCCTCTCTCCATTGACTTCACCATCATACATGGGTAATTCAAACTTCACATCAAGCTTAAGTAAAGGCATATCATTTTTATGTTTATGGGAATGTTTTCCTGCGGTGGATTTGGAACTTGTACTTGAAGAAGAAGAAGTTGATGGAGAAGAAGGAGGAGGTTTATGAGGATCCTCTCCTTCTTTACTTTTGGCCTTTGAATATTCACCTAGGATCGGTCTCTTCTATTCTAAGTAATTATCATATAAAACCTTCATCATCTCCGACATGGCGAAGAAGGTCTTTCGAAACTCTATCTCGTCATGAAAAAGTCCCTCTTCTGATGCCATCTTCTCACTTTGAGAAGTTCTCTTTCTCAATCCAATCTCAGGATTCTCTTCAACAAGCTTACCTTCACCATGATTCATATTTTCCCTAGTAATCATGCAAACTCAAAAACCAACCGTCAACCTGCTCTGATACCACTTGATCCGAAAAGATCTTTTAAAGACTATGGTTAAGTTTTTAAAGCATGAGCTCATTAACCATTTAGGAATTGAAGAAAAAAGAAGAATTATTGAAGTAACATGGAAGCCATAATAAGATATACATATATGGAAATAAGCACAAAGAATTAGCAAACCATAACATAAAAATTTGTTAACAGAGTTCGGCAATATCGCCTACGTCTCTGGGCCTTTGTCTCAATGGGTGAGGCTTTCTTATTTCTCTTCAAAACTTCAAAATTACATCAGAAAAATTTCAAATGGATTAAAAACTGATCTGGTTGTGTTCTTCTAGATCTCAAGAACCCAACACAACTGACGGCACTAAAAACACATCAACGAAGCTTCCATAAATGGCCCACAAAGTTGCTCTCCTAAATGGCTTCCCTGCATAAAAATGGATTTGAATGTCGAATTACTCAACATTTCTCCTTCTCTAAACCTCTCTAAGGCTGCCAAGAAGCTCTTGCTTATATAATATTGAAGTTGAGAACAACCTCCCAACTTCCCCCCAAGATCTGGCCTCCAAAAGAGCTCCAGATCCTCCAATAATGGCCAAAATCTCCCAAAAATAGATGAAAAATCAACAAAATTTATAACATATAGTTTAAAAACCCATTTTTGGGCTAAAATTGGGCGAAACCTCCAAATTCCGGGCCCCTAGTTTTATGCATGCCCTCCATGTGGTTGAGGGTTGGGCTGGTGCATTTGGGCTCCTCCGATCTTGGTTCCTAGTCTCGTGGCTTGGGCCATATGGCCATGCCCCCAAATCTCCACGTGCCCCTCCATGTGTTGGCTCCTAGTCTCTAGCCCCTGGTCGGAGGGGGCTGGTCCCCGCCGATCGAGGCTTATCCCCCATTCCATGCTATGATGAACACATATAACACATGCGCCCATTCCATAACAAGTCACACAATATAGCACTGTTGTTTATGCCTGGGTTGTTAGTCTGTTAGCATGCTTAGAGGTCTCGGGTTCTATTCCCCTAGAGGTGAAACAAACCTTTTACCCAGCCAACCTTGGGAAAATACGGGTTGGCACATGTCACCCTATAATTGGGCCATGTGTCACCCTCTGATTGGTCAGTATAGCCCAGTCAGCAGAACATTCAACATCCATTCATCCTTCCATGTCACCATCATACAACCCAGTCACCCATCATGTGTCACTGCCACGTCACCTTTTCGTACTGCCATATGTCAGTCTGTACTGCCACATCATCCGTCATACAGTCCAGTCACCTACCATGTGTCACTTCCACATCATTCTTCCATACACCCAGTTTTCGTCCATATGGCCACGTGTCCACCTGTCATTGGGCCACGTCACTGTACAAACTGCCACGTGTCATTCGTACGATGACATGTGTCAAATCCATACAGTGTCAAATCAGCCTGAAAATGAAAAAATTGAGTGACATGTGTCACATCCCGGTGACACCACATCATCATGATGATGTCATTCTAACATCACCTAGCGTACTTGCTTACATCACCATTGACTTTGACCCAGTTGAGTTTTTGCTTGTTTGGGATTTCAATCAGAATGCGATAACTTTCTCATATGGTGTCCATTTGAAGAAAAAATTATATGGTCATAATTAGTGCGACAAGACAAACGCAATGGAGCTGTTTTATTTCTATTCCGAGAACTTTGATTTTTAGGCATTCCTGGACCCATTTTGGTTCCTTGATCCATTTCGGATCATTCTCCTAGTCCACTATGAGTTGCATCAAGCCTCCATAGAAATTATCTTCCCTTGCTACCCAATATCTCACTAAGATTCCTTCTGAGCTTTTTATTTTGGTATTACAATCCCTCTCCACTAGAACCTCTTAAGCACTCCATTGCTCTTCTCTCACTTCTCCACCTACTCACATTCTCTAGAGAAATCCTCTTTCTCTCCTTACTTCCAATCCGCAGATGGAAGTATTTACAACATCCCTTGCTACAAGGCTCCTCTCCCACAACCTTTTCCTTCACTTGAAAGCTTTTCACATTCCCTCTTCCTCTATCATGTATTTACTTGTTGCCAGTGGCTGCTACCATTCCTTATCCATCTGATGCTACCTACAATCAAAAGTGTTTATTAACCATAATTAATAATAAAATATTAAACCAATACCTGCAAGATCTATCCTGAGACATTTTCTTCTCAACATCTTCTCCCAATTATGCTTCTTGTTTGGAATGGTCTCTTTCTGCATTAATTCAAAAAGGAATTATATATCCAATTCCTTTTTCTACCTACATGCACAATCTGCTCAAGTTCTCTTATGTTTAACTTTGTCTTTATTCCATATTCTTTACAAAATTTCAAAGAGCATGTACTTGCTCTGATACCAAAAATGAACTCCATTCATTTAAGGTATTCCATCTGAAATCAAATACACAGGAAAAATTAAATTTCTTTCTCTAGTACCAAAAATGAATGACCTCCCAACCTATTTTTCCCATAGGTGCAGAATATTGAATTAATTATGTAGTAGCTGCAATACTTGAGCTGCTCTCAGAAACTCATTTTGTAGAGAGTTCTGAAATAATTTGTTGGAAACCAATTCACTAGCACTCAGAACTAGGCACTATGTCCCCACGTGACCATATGCTATGTCTATGGCCCAAATTTTAAGTTTGACATCTCTTTGTTAACTTGTGATCCATTCTCTAGTGCGAAATCTTTAGCAGCTGTTGATCTGATCATTCAATTGATGGTCATATCTTTTCTATGTAGTAGTAGTAGTAAGATCTCTAGTTTACTCTGTAAACTCTGATAGGCTTATTGATGCTGACACGAGTCTTCATCCTAGGCATCGACTTGCTACTCCAAACAAATATGGATCTTTGGTCAAATTAATATTGATCCAGATTATTTTTGGCAGGAAATGAGAGAGAATATATAATAAATAAATGTACAAAGATGTATCAGATATCCAATAATATAACAGAGATATAGCAAATATATAACAATAAACACAAAGATACAGTAATACACAATTTCTATTAATGAGCGAAATGTACAAAACTGTAGAAATACAGAGTGAAAGACTCGCTAGAATGGTGGAAGCCTATATTTGAGAAGAGATGTGACGACTAATCACATTTGTAGAATATGATTACAATGAGGCTCTAAAGGCCTTTTTAACATAAAGAAAATACAAAACCCTAACCCCGGAAGATGAAAAGACAACAATTTTGAGGACCCAGTTTTGGGTAGTTTGGTGTATCAACATCCCAAGGGAATAACTTTGGTATATGATCTTCGTTTTGGGCACACGATAGCTCATTGGAAAAGTATCGTCAAGGAGATTCATTTTGGGGGATAAATAAAATCCTTCGGCTATCATTTAGGCCCTCAAAATTCCCCCTAAAGTTTAGAAATAGAAAAACTTCTAAAAATAGTAAGTTGCTAGAAAACTATTTTGAGTCAGTTGGAATAGGTGGGTCGCCACCCATAGCCACCTGGATCAAATACTTCTGTCCTTTTGAACCTTTAGATGAATTCTCTAACACTACCACATGTTCCTCTTATATTTCTCGATTTGGATCGCCCCAAACAAATTTGGACTGTTTGTCGGGGTCTCTCTTCCACCAATATGTATTGTTGGTTGGAATTCTCTTCGTTGAAGTATTCCTTCGAATTTGAATACATAATGTCAAAATTATTTATAATGTCATATTAGACTCTGAACCAAGGATTGATTTGAGTCGTCAATCTGGATAGATCTCTACACAAGATCTAATCTCAATCATTCATTCTTAACACATGAATGGGAAGTATAGCATTATAATTCATGGTAACGATCGACTATTGATCTTGATCGAACGATTATTGTTTCTCGACACCTGTAAAGGTTTCTTTCACCATTATTCAACCTGCATATGAACATAATTCAACTCTTTTCTTCCTCAATTTTACTTTGATTCATCTCTTGTATGTCACTTGACCAGACGTGTCTTTAATTCCTTAGGATCATTGATCTCATCTCATGATCGATGATCAGATCCCGATATTTTTTCTCTATGCGAAGGTTTTGACATAGTTTAATCCTCGAAACCTACAAACCTTACTCTGAAAAGTCTAATCTAGACTTCAATTTCTCAACATGGGAATACTTAACAATGAAAGGAATTTCACATTGGCACAGAGAGCTCTTAAACACAAAGATTCTATTAATGAATCTGTACATAGTTTACACAATGCCTTCTGACCTTCATGGCCTTATTTACATTTAATTTTCCTCTATTCTGGCCTTCTTGGCCCTTCACACACACTCTCTCTATCCTTTCTTTATCTCTGCCTATGCACTTCTATTGTCCATAGGCTTACAAATTTAATTACAAAGGATTCTGATACGAGAATTGGTTCAAATCCAAAAATACTCACTCAATAAATCTCTAAGATTCTTTATATCTACAAAATACTCAACTACCTCTCACAACTCTTGAGATCTGCTCAATAAGGAAGATTCAATTACATAGCATCACCCTCAATTTAACAAACCCTATATTATCAAATGCTTCTAGAAATTATTTAAAACATAAGAATTACAATAATTCAAAGACCCTCTAGGTCTAGTCAAACTAAGTTGTTTTGGAGGCAAAAATGCTCCTGCATTAGAGTCCCAGGCTTAAAATAATTCATGGTATTCTAATCATGATTCTTCACTTGTTGAATTCCTCCTGGATCCCAAACATTATGTTGTTTTTCACTTTCCTTGTTGTCTTGTTGTTGTCTGCAAGCTTGCGGGATCCTAAACTTTACTCTATTTATTTCCAATCACCCTATTGATGTAGTCTCTCTCACCAAAATGCAACTTGTGACTGATTGTCCTTTTCATCCCATGGTATTCCCATATGAACTTTTTCATCATCGGTTTCCTCAACTTATCCATTTCACAATCGAAATATGTCTTTTGTTGGCTTTGTCCTTCATATGGACTCCATATATCTACTATCAACTCCTTGGTCTTTATTCCTTTTATGTTTTGAGGTCCATGGGAATATTCTTCAAGGTCTTCACTATTCTTCTGGAGCAGAAATCCACCTTCCTTAGACAATTATTCATCCTCTGGTTGCCTATAATTCATATACTCGAACAAATAATTAGTTTGAAAAACTAAAAACTTCTCCTCTTGATGCCTCAAATTTTTCCCTCAAATCAAGTATCATTGAATACTCTGTGTCTGGAAAAACTATGCAGTCTTTATCAATCCTTGGATTGACCAACCACTCTTCTAGGAACCGTATTT
>JASDQU011440221.1:23848-43889 GCA_032191745.1 Picea mariana | reverse complement strand
TGATCTAAATGCATTGTTTGCATTGCACTTTTAGAGGATAGTACAAAGATTAATCATCGTGGATGTAACATACCCAACTACCTTTGTACACTATCAAGATGATGGGGTACTTCAAAATTTCTTCCACCAACTCAAAAGTTCATACTCTAACACCATATCCTTCTCTATCCTTCTTTTAATGAATTAATGCATGCAATATGACAAGAAATGTTATGCAAATATAATTAAAACATTCACAATTACATTTGTAGATTATTCATGCAACATAACAACATTTAAATCCATAATATATAAAACATTAACTCAACATAAATACAAGGAACCATAACACTTATGTTTATGACAATAAGACAACAAGACACCGATTGGATATAGACATCGGGCATTCCGTCCAACCATATGATCATTGTAGCACTTAGTCTCTTTACAATAAGCCACCCTTGATCTGAGGCTTTGAGTCCACAAGGAAAAACATCTCCTAAGGCTAGATCTAGTCCTTTCACATAGCCAAATTCCTAGAATTTACACTCTATTCACCCTTACAAAAATCCCAACTCACCATATCTCCTTCTTATTTAGCCTGCACAACCCAAATAATGAGATCCCCTTCTCTGAAATGAAGTTCCTTGAGCTATCTTGCTTCTTTCCTGGGCTCCAACATAAATTGCCCAATAAATCTCACTACTAGGAACTCAAGTGATTCTCATCTATGGTTAATTTTCCTCAATTGCAATAGTTTTCCTTGCACATAGGCATAAATCCTTACAAGGTTTCCTTTTCCATAATTCCATTATAGACATGGCATGGTAGCTTAGCATTAATACTAGTATTGATTGGAAAAAGACCCTTTCATAACCAAAATTCATGGAATATGTATGTATGCTCACAACTCAACATGTGGCTTCCTAAGAATCCCACAAATCTCACTTGCAACACATCCCAAGTTTGATAGGTAAGGGACTTCGGATTAGGACTAAAATATTATTATTATTCTTCAGCCTCCTTTTTATCCCTCTAATCCTTGTAAGCTCCCTTTCTTTCCTCTATTATGGAATCATAGACCCCCATTTTTTTGTCCTTCTCTATCTGCAACCAATGATGCATTTTTTTACTATTATCATTCAATATACAATATTTACATATTATATTGCTTGGTCCTCAAACATTCATCATATATACAAATATACATTGCGAATGAGGATAAAAAAATAGGGTGTTACATTCCCCTCCCCCTAAATTTTGCACCATCCTCAGTGCATATCACCATGCATATGTACATTAATTTTTACATCAAAATTTCAAAATATATATAGGTATTCCTTTTGCAACACATATTCCATCTCCCACGTCATTTCTTAAGGGATGTACCAAGTCCACTGGACCTTTACTTTCCATATGGATTTGTTCCGAACACCGTGACCTTCCTATCTAGTATACATTGGCTGCACCTAGAAGTGTCCATCAAGCTCCGCCTAAATCAAAGTCTAGTAAATGACATGGTTAGGATCACGTACATACTTTTTTAATAATGAAACATGAAATATATTATACTCTTTCATAGAAGTAGGAAATGCAATCATGCATGCAACTAGTCCTATTCTATCCAATATCTCGAATAGGCCACATAATATGGCTACTAGTTTGGTGCAGCTTCCCAACTTCAAATAAATATTCTTTGGCTTCACTTTTGTTGATGTGTTTTTCTGACACCCATCAACTAAGTGATTGTGATAAATATGTGAACTTATTTTTCTTTCAAATAGAGACCAAAATTTTTTCGAACTTGGAAAGTTCCAAATAATCTTCAACTGTTGATCGTGAAGACCCAACGAGTTTCCAATCAGCTTCATCTCTTCTGTTCTTCATCATGAAAAACTAAAAAATATGGTTTCTCTTTGAAACAAAAGAGAATAAAACAAAAGATACTAAAATAATGAAATTTCTTATGTCTATCTTCTCACTAAATATCCCTATGTCTTATATCCATTCAACACTTTACATAATCTAAAATAGAGCTCATATGCCCAAGATATGTCATTTTTCTCCCACATATTGCTGCCCCATACTTAGCCATTTTTCCATTTTCCTTATTCTCCACTCTCCACACTTTATACTTAGCCATTTTTCCTTATTTCCACTCTACTCTCCTCCGTCACTACTCTCCATACTTAGCCAATCCTCCACACCATTTCCATATTTAATTATTTTCCACACTTAGCCATTTCGATACTTAGCCCATTTCTATTATCCACTTAGTTCATTATCATAATTTATTTCCATTTTCATCTTCATAATTCAATTTCATTTTCCATTTACCATTTACCATTTACCATTTTACTATTCCTATTTTCTTTTTCCATTTCTTTTTCCCATTTTCTATTTTTCATATTTCCATTTTCCCTCTTCCATTTTCTATATTTCATATTTCATTTCCATTTTCTTATTCTCATGTAACTCTATGACTTACCTCCCCAACACTTAGTCATTTTTCATGACTTACCACTTTTTACTCCTCTTTACACTAAGTCTTCCATTGTGGATGCGAGACAACCTTGATCTTCATTTACCTTTTTCCCATGTCTTGTTTCCTACACCCGCAATCCCACGACCCTCAATTTGCACCTTTATCTTTCACATTACCCAAATTGCACCCTTCATGACTTAATCATTTTACTGGGTTTTACACTCTATTTTTATTAAGTCCTATAATTAGTTTATTTTTCAATTGCAAATACAGGAGTCCTCCCCTTCCACCATTTTCATCTCATCATGTCTTGTGTCTCGCACCCGCAATCCCACCTTCACCATAATGCACTTTCCATTCCCCTTTTTTTTACCTCATACTTAGTCATTTTACTGGGTTTTACACTCTATTTTTAATAAGTCCTATACTTAGTATATTTTTCAATTATGGATGTGGGAGTCCTCCCCTTCCACCATTTTAATATCATCATGTCTTGTGTCCCGTACCTACAATCCCACATTCATTATATTGCACTCTCCATTCCCCTTTTTGCACCTCATACTTAGTCATTTTACCAAGTTTTATCTCCTCACCTGTCACATGCCCAAGAGCCATGCCCAAGTCCAACCTTGACATCTCGTGGATGTGCAACACTGTGGTGATTATCCCTTGGTAGCTTGGCTTAACCAAGAATACTTCACCCATAATACACCTCTTCACCTAGAGCATACCCATACTCTGTCCTAGGCTACAGATTAGTCACATCCTTACTCTATGAAAYTYAGTTKTATACTTAGAAATTTKTTAACTTAGTTTAACACTTAGTCAATTTGGAATAMAATAGAAAACATGTGAAACABAAGAGATAKATGTAGTGCRGGYKACACCARCAAAKCCTAATACCTAGCTTCATTTATTTATATTGTKAAACAAAAAGAAAKATTTACAAAGAGGGTGCTACTGTTCTAGTTACATAGAAGGGAAAAGTCTCACAACTCTGCCTCATTCACCAAAACTGTCTAGACCTGCAGTTCTATCACACCAAGACTTCTCCCTTGTTGTTTCTCCTTGCCTTAGCCTAAGGTGCACCCCACTAGTGTGCCCAGCCTCAGAGCTCCATGTCTCTTGCCTTCACTTATTTTTCCATGGCTTCCTTTGGTTGTGTGCCCTTGATTTTATATGGACTCCAAGAGTCACTTGTGTGAAATGTCATGTCTCTTAGGTGTGTCGTGCCCCTTTGTGAAGCATCAAAATACTCAACCAACCATCATGACCTCTGTGGATGCAGTGCACCCATATAATCCTATTCGCCCATAAATCAACATGTATTTTGGACCGACGCACCCCATCCTTGAGCACCATTTCCTCGTGCTCTTTCTTGTGTTGATCGTCATGATTATTTGTGGGTGTGACAATGGGTTCATCTAACCTCTATGGTGCACCCATGTTTCAAAGGGAAGATGGGTCTGCTACTTGGGATTGCTCCCAAGTTGCCCTGCCCTTGCCCAAACACAACCCAAATATTTGTCTTCTGTCATAAGGGAAGAAGGATGTGTGCCCTCTTGGGCTCATACATCACCTTTGTGCCCCATGGTTCTCCTGCCACACCCAAATGTCTTCGTTTTCCCAACCGATCATTTCCTCCTTGTGCTCTTCATTTGTTCTGTTGTTCCTGAGATTGATTCTAAGGATCAAAGAATAATGTCAGGCATCAAAGGTTTTAAAATGAAGTATTTTGTAAGTGCTTTTTCTACCTTCAGTTTTTTGAGAAATAATCTTTAAATGAAATTAATAATAAGATAGTACAGAGGTTGTATCTCATTAGCCGAGTCGCAATTATAATGTCAAATGATGTAGAAATGATTTACAAAATTGTTAAAACAAAGTCAAGTATCAATTACAGATAAGTCTCACCTTGTTTGCAGTAGAAGAAAAGTAGAAGATGCACCCTTGAACATGATATAAAAATGAAGTAATTCACATAGATCACAGGTTTCATTTTACTCATAGTAATAGAAAAGGAAAAGTTGTTTACTAAATGAACTCTTGGTATAATATAATCACAGTAGATGTAGTACTAAATTGTAATCAATCACTCTTCAAGAATTACAGAAAGAAATTTAGATCAATGGAAACAAAGAGGAAACACATAACTCAAATTGAAAAAAAAATAGAATCTCTGTTTTCACTTGTATTAATACTCAAAAGAGTTTCTCTTTTACATTCGAAAATAAGCAGCCTCAAATAGATCTAAAATCTATCTATTTATACAAAATTTTCCACAACTGAAAACCATTGGACTTCACACAATATAAGACTAAAAATAGAATACATCTGAATAAAATAACAGTATGCAAAAGTTGTTGAGTTTTGCTGGAGCTTCCTCTGTCTCTTTGTCTCCTTGTAGATGCACTCATTTTCCTTTGATGTTCAAGCCGGGTACACCTGTCCATTAAGGCTACCACAATCATTTGGCTTACTATCTTTTCCATTTGATCTCGTTGCCATCTGTCTCTTCGGATGCATTCACTGGGATAAAGAATTTCAATTGAAGACATGGGGGGGATAATTATATGAGTGGCTCAGCATTGGCTCGTTATGGGATGGCTAATGGTTACAGGGAAGAGTAATTGTTCACAAAAAAGATGATGGGGGAACAACTATCTAATAAGGAGGTGGGATGAGTGGATGAAAGAATGCAGGTGGTAGGGATAAACGAGGTAAGTGACAGTTGGAGGGTGAAAGGTAGAGTGGGTGGAGAAAGTGGACACTGTACATGCTCTTTCATTTTCTCCCAGCTACACTAGATTTTCCATGTTCAATGCATTCGATGCACCTGTTCATCAATGCTACCACGAATCTTTAAGGCTCAATCCTTTCTCTTAATTCAAAGGAAAACATCTTCTTCTGTATTTGGGGCAACTTCTTCTAGATTTTGTTCACTTATTGAACTGTGACCTTATATTGTGAACTTGGATTAACCAACCATTCATTGATTTTAAGTAAATCAATCTGGCTCATCTCTTGGATGGCTTCCTGAGTATTTTCCTTGTTCCTTCTGGAGCTTTGCTAGTTCATTTCTATATCAATATGCCCCAAGTCCTTTGAGATATTATTTCCTTTGAACTCAATCAATTTATTTATTTATTGAATATGATGCCTCTAGACAAGCCTCTTTTACATCTCTGGCAAGTTTCTTGTCTTCTTCCATATTTGTTTCCCAGGATTTTAGGGCCATTTCACCTCTTACTTGTACAAAATGGGAGAGAAGGGGAAGAATGAGGGTATTATCTCTCTACTTCCATATGAGAACCTCTTGAAACTTAGACCGGGTTGCGCATGCCTCCTTTTCCTTGACATAAATATTTTTTAGGGAAAGGTCTACTGCCTGAGAACATTTCTGAATAACATCTACTTTTTGATAGAGCTCTTGCTGGGCAAATTCCAGCTTCCCATTGGTTTCTGATGCTTGTGTTTTGAAGGTAGAAATATCTATCGTCTTATTCTCTGTTAGGGTCAATCTGGCCTGTAGCTACTCAAGAAAATCGTCACGCTAAGTGATCAAACCTTGGTTGGTCTGTGAACTCTGGTAGAGCAGCTCAAGGTTATCCTGTAACTGCTTAATTTGATGTTGATGACTAGCCTTGATTTGTTCAATGTCATGGATCATTCAGTCATGACAATGATGCTCTTATTTCATGAAATAACACTTCTGGGATTTTTGGGACTTCATCAAATTTGTGCTTAGTGGAGCAACTTGGCTCAGATCCTGTGGGTCTAGCTTCCTGTGAAGAAGGCACAAGTTTTGACTCTCCTTGCAATATATTTGGTAAACTTTTTTGTCTATTTTTTTGAAAGATGAGGAAACCAACTTGTTGGTCAGGAGGTAGAGTATGGAATCTACTTCAAACTTCCTCATAAGATATAACTCCTCTGAACATTTTGTCATAAGGAGAATTCTCATGGATGTATCCCTTCATGTTAAACTGAGCCAATTGATTATCCACTATCTTATGTGGATCATGCTTCCTGAATTCGATGTCAACTAATTTGACATCTTCCAGGACTGCGACCTCGACTTTAGAGTGACCAAAATATAATAATGTGAAGATGCCAACTTGAATGGGAAAAGTTGGACAAACCTTTTTCTAAGCTACTTTCAACTTCTTGTTGATACCTCCTCCTACTGTCTGGTATGCCACTTCTCTGCACACCAGCCTGTCGGGTAAGAACTGTGGAAGGGCATGAGGAAGAAAGAAACAACCAAACACTCTGATATAGGAGAAATTCTCCTCAATGAATCCATTTGCAAGTTTGCCTAAGTTCCCCATAATATTTTTAGAAATTCTAGGTGGCAGGTGGCCGTAGATAGCTATGTGAACCAATACCACCACGTTGTGATAGATTTCGTAAAATAAATCTTTGGTGTTTTCTTCCCATAATTTGGAGTGATAAAAATGTATTGGCTCAGAACTGGACGGGGTCCAACTCCAATTCATCAGGGGAAAATGGGCCATGAAAAAAATGACATCCATAACATATGCTGACATGTAAAAAGGAGCATGATGCCCTTTTGATTTTGCTGATTTATACTCAACGATTTCCTTGGCCAAATTATTAGATAGCATTTTAGCCCAATTGAAGGTATAACCCTCGGCTACTTCATTCATGATGGCTACCCACTCAACTGAGAAATGTGTAGTGTTCTTATTCCCAAACATGGGACGAAGCATCATGGCTAGATACAACATATGATCATCTAAAGACCTCGTGGCATATATACCATGAGCGTTGGCTCTGAATTTTTCTAGATGTCCCCACCAGGTATTGACTATATCATGACCATTTTTACCATATTGAGTGCATTACCTTCTCTCAAAATCTAGAAGAAATGCGACATTGTAAGTGTATTTAGGGGCATGGGAAAGATTGTACATTACTTGTATGTTTTCTGGTCGGAAAGAGATGACAATGACCTACTGGTGGTTGATGACGCTCCTAGTTTGGATGTCGACATGTTCTAAAGCCCAATTTATCATATCATTGTAGGGTATAATTCTGGGTCATGCAACGATCTTATGCAGTTATGAATGTGCTACAAATCTAAGCTTAGATGAAAAAGAATCATCATCTTCCTCAGCAGAGTCATCTGGACAGTTAATAATCTCATGCTCCAAGATATCGAACACCTGCTTCCAAGTTTTAATGGCGTCCTCAACTCACGAAGTTGTGTCTGATAGAACATCTGCATTTGGATTTGAATCATCACCTAATGCATCAAGATTCTTTGCAGCTTTTTGTGGTGCCATAATCCTCAAGGAAACAAAATTAGCCTACCTGTGACAAGAGAAGTCTGTAAGCTCTACACTGAATAAAAAACCGCTAATTGAAAATGGTAAAAACTATTTTGAAATTCTAAGTTCTTTATTCAAAAAGTTTATCGATCTTTGTATAGCTCTACTCACGAATAATTTATTAAACTTAATGGATTTCATTGCCCGGTGATTCACAATCTTTATTTGAAATCATTAACCTTAATCAATTATAAATGTCATTAATATTTCAACAGTTCGCGTTCGGAAGTTTTGGATGTGATAGGGTGGAAATCTCCCGAAGTCCGAATTTGCGGAGGAGTTAATCTCTAAGTAATAACTTTTATGTATTAATTAATCATGTTTTAAAAATGTTGTATTAACTTTAAGTATTTTGGGAGTTCAAAATTCAGAAGTTTTGAATATAGCATAAGGGAAATTTTCCGAAGTCTGAAACTGCGAAGTGATTAATTAACTCTTAATCACGACTAATTAAAGTCGTTAACTGCTTTATTAACTCTTTGAAACCCTTTTTTTCTTTTGTAATTACTTTACTTTGACGCTTTGATACTACGGGGATTGTGAAATCAAAAGTCCCAAAGAGCAATCTCTCGGAGTGATGTGGCAGAGATGACGTCATTATGATGATGTGTCAAGGAAAGAGAGGTGCCACGTGTCACTTGAAAATGTGCAAATCATCTGAATTAAATGTCAAAAGTAAGTTCCATGTGTCAACCCAGGAAAATACTTTTAAAAGACATGTGTCCTATGACTCATGTTCGTAAGTCCTTTAGGAAAAGTCACGAGTGGCTATCTTCAGGACTTTGAAGTTTCGAGGTTTTCGTTGTTTAGGTTTGTTGGAATACCTGAAGCGCGAAGCCACTGTCAAAGGCTTTCGTTTAAAACTCAAGTGGATTCAAAACTTCAGAGATCATTAGGAACATTCGATCAAATTAGAGTAACTCATTGATGATAGATACCGTAAGCGCCTTATTGATAAATAACAACCAATGGATTTATTTTAGTTTTAAAAGGCCGCTTTTTAAGTTTTTTTCTTTTTTGGGTAAAATTTTATTTCTAAGAGGTAAAATATATAAAGCTCAAAAGCTCAAAATTATACGTGTTCTAACATAGGCTCCATCTGGGGATTGTGGCTCCCTGTGAGGCACAAAAGAACAATATAACAAGTGCCTTTATTGGGTAAATAGAGTCATTATTTCTTTTTGAAAAAAAAAATTCCAGTTTTGTTTAAGAATTAATCATACATAGAAAAACGAACTTAACCAAATCTCAAAAAACCTTCAAAACATACTTAACGATTGATCTCAAGTTAGGCTATTTAAAATTTTCTTTTCCTAAAACTGATTTTAGAATTGTTTAAGATAATCAAAATATCTTTAACTAAAATATCAGTCTTCGACCAAATTTGTTCGCTTCAAGGTTAAGCAGATGTAACAATTTATTTAGGGAATCCCTAGTTGGTTCAGGATGTAAATATCACCAGAAAGAGAACTAGATAACAGAGTATGATATATGGATATGTATGGAAACCTTACAAATATCATAGATATTTCTTCACTTCCAGCGAGCTTGTTTAGTACCCCGATGAAGTTATCTACTTTTCCCATTGAATTTCCTTTCACCACTTCAATTAACACTTTCACATTTTGCGGAGATGAGGGCAATCAATATATGAATTTCCTTTCATCATCTCTTTTAGACAAGATGGGGGCAATCAAATTATGAATTTACTTTCATCATCTGTCTTATATTTTAATATTTTGAAGTGGGGGCAATCAATCTGTATGTAACATACAAGGGATGATATCTGTTTAAATTTTTTGAAAAGAAGGTCTGTCAACAATTTTAGGAATACTCTGAAACTAACTTTCTTCCAATTTTCAATACACCTTTGCCTATAGGAAATTTTTTTATGGGAATCTTAATCTTTCAGGGATCAACCTTGAGCGAATTAGTCAGTTTAAAGTATGATAGAATAGCTAAAATTATTAGGATTAGCCTAGACATAATTTTTCAATTAAAATCAAAGGAACATAAATATTTTTGCCTAATCTTGTTTTGAAAATATGTTTTTAAGTTCTCAGAGTCAAGGTAAGTTTCTTTCTTTCTATGAAGACTAAGAAAGGATAAAGAAAATCTGAAGTGGATTAGAACTTGGGGATAGGTAAAAGGAACCAAATCGAGGATTCAGAGGATTTGACACAAATATCTTAATCCTAAACAAGTTTGTGTATTTAGTTCAGAGTCCCTTTGAGTTTTTTTCTTTTTTTTTTAATTTATTTATTTCAGAGATGGCTTTAGAATTTATCAACGTGACATATTAAGTTGTAATTTTATACCTCTCTACTTTTTAGGTCGGGTGATATTATTATTATGAGAAAACCTTCCTTCACATTCATTTCAAAAATATTTTTCTTAAATTTTTATTTGAACTATAAGAAAAGTAGGAACTCATACCTTATTTTCCTTTTGAATTTTCAGCAAGGTAGATTATTAATTTATCACCTTTTTTTAGAGAAATCAAATGTTTGAAAAACGAGTGTCGAATTTTTATCTAGCCTCATCTCTTGTTCAAGAAGATCTATTCTGCAAGAGGAATAAAATGTAAAATGTCAGAAAATCCTATAGAATAGAGATGATATGTGATATAGATGTTTTTATATTTCATTTCAATGATATCAGGCAATCATAAATTTATTGAAAATATTTACAACAAATGATCAAAAGACTCGGGTAATTCACAAAAAGAAAAGAACAATCGAAAATTAAAATGCCAATGTTAATCCAATCTGATATATACAATGGAAATCTAAAATGTAACTACTACATGAAATGTTTTAAATAACACCCATAGATAGGAGCGTCAAGAATTTCTCCATCAATATTTTCCAGTGAGAATGAGTTTTTCCCTCAGCAGCTGCAATTTTGAATGGTCCAAACCAGAGATGATCGAATTTGCCATGTTTCCCCGCGTCTTCCTTTCTAGCTTCCCATTTTAAAACTAAATCACTAGGAAGAAATTCCATGTCTTTGGATTTTTTTTTATCGAAAAGGGATTTCATATTATCCTGGTACTTTTGAAGCTTATCATCTACTTCTACTCTGTTCTACTAGACTTCGATGATTTGATTCATTCTTCTTGTAACATTGTTTGTCTCTTCATTTGCATCCTAACAAAGTTTCATCACAGGAAGAACAAGATTAATAGGAAGGATAACATCAGTACCATAAACTAATTGGAAAGGAGACATACCTATAGATTTATTGGTGCCAATTCGATTTTCCCATAAGGCATACTTTAAGGGAATATGCCAAGATTTTTTATTTTCTGTCATTTTTTTTTTATTATAGTCATCAAGATCTTGTTAGATGATTCGACCAACCCATTTCATTGAGGATAATAAGCTATAGAATGGTCTAAAATAATATTGTATTTCTGACAGAAATTGATCATTGCCATAGATCTAAAATCCTGAGCATTATCAGTAACTATATTTCTAGGACAACCAAATCTTGCTAGGATGTTTTCTTCCAGAAAGTTTATTACTACCGAATCCATAGCATTCTGAGTTGGAATGGCTTCAACCCATTTCATAAAGTAATCAATAACAGTTAGAATCCATCTGTTTTGAGCACTTGATTGTGGATGAATTTCTCCAATGAAGTCTAGGCCCCATTGTTATAAAGGAGCTTCAAATTTTACTGGAATTAAAGGTAAGGTAGGGAGATTTTTCTTACCGATGAACAGTTGGAATGAATTTCAAGCTATAACCCTTGCATTTACATCAGTAAATAACTTTGGCCAATAATATCCTGCCCTTAAAATATTCTAAGTTGTTTCTCTCCAGACATGATGTCCTCCGCATACTCCTTCATGAAATTCATTAATGACACCTTGTGTTTCAGATTCTGTCAGGAAACATAATAGGAAACCCAGAGGGTCTTTCTAGTATAGCTTGCTATCCACAATGCAATACTTAATTGCATGTAGATTTAAATTTCTTGCTTGTTGGCACATGGGCAAACCCAGGGTTCAATGCTACAATAGTGCACCAAAAAAACCCTAACTACCTACCCTTTCAGAAACACCTGTGAAGTAGATGAAGTCTCACCTGAGCTAGAGGCATGGGTGATTACAGGACTCCAGTGTCTACAACCTTAGCTGGGACATAGATCTGTGATTGAATTACTTAAAAGAGCACTTAGCACTAACAGTTCATCAATATTTAACCACTATATACTCCATAGATACAACAGAGCATCACAACATTCATTCAGATCTAAAGTATTTAATCACTTAGCATAAAGATAATAGTTAGATCTAGCAGATTCAAGCAATAAGCACATTCTCATAGGTCAGATCTAGCATCCATATACATCATTAAGCACAAATCATAAACTGATCTATCTATCTACATCAAATCACTTTAGCAAGCAAATATAAACACATCAACACATCGCACAAAGCATAGAAACACAACATGTACATGGTTCACCCCCACCCTAGGGCTACACCCACCAACTTTTCTCTTCTTTATTATCTTTGTCAAGCTTCTTACAGGCACATAACATCAAAATCCTACCCCACAGAAGATAGGAGATCTGCGTGCACTCCGCTAGATCCTCCTTCTTCGAGCTAGGGTACAACACCAAGCCTTCTTACAATTACTTGCACTTATCTCTGCAAGTCTTACACAGTATGCACAAAGCACTTTACAATCCTTTGATCACGCAAATCTTAATCTAGCACTTATCTCCTTGTCACCTTTTACATCGCCTAGATACTTATTTATACATTACAAAATCAGGCCTAAGCATGGGTAAACCCATGGGCTGACATTCCCATACCCATTACATTATCCCAAAAACCCAAAAATACCTAAAAAGGGGTCGAGATCCCGTGATCTCTACTTTGTCTTGCGCTCCTCCTTTGATAGCTTGTCGAAGTCCCAAAAATGGTCAATCATGACCAATTATCCTCAAAACTTGGTCAAGGGCCAACATGCCCCTAACACTCACCTATGACTCATCTTGAGTCACTCTGATCTGGGTAGCTTTGCTTAGAAAGTCTCGATCTTGGTTTGAGCTGCTTCGACTTGTTGTTGAGCCACGACCTCTTGGTCAGTGAACTCTTGGATGACCATGTCATTCACGAGTCCTTCTAGGCATTGTTCTGCTGCTGTGATAGCCTGCTCTAGTTATGCTCCTTGGCCTTCGATCTTTATGAACAACTGGTAAGCCTTATCCTTACAGGTTGGAGCCTCTGAGTCACTTCCATAAATCTACTCTGAATAGTGTGGATATGTTGTTGGGCGGTGCGCTGCTCCTGGGATCGTTTCATTCTTTCCACAACTGATATGGGATTCAACTACGCCTGTATTGTCTTTACGTGATGCTTCTCTTCTTGGAGCTGTGCCTCCAGTGTCTTTAACTTTGGATTCTCAGTGAGTCACTCATATGTCAGGGAAATGTAATCACTTAGCTTCTTGCATTCTATAGTAAGGGTTTTTATTCTCTCTACTGCGCTTCGGGCGGTTGCTTCTTTTTGATCCCTTACGTCCTGTGGAGTCTCGGGCACTATGCGGAGCTCTAAGCCTGCTATGCATTGTTGTAGCTGCTAGATATCTTTTGCGAGATGCTCTAGTTGATGTGTGAATCGATCCTCTGTCTTTATTTCTATGACTGTCACAGAGCGAAGTGCTCTGCCGACCTCTTCTTTCACTTCAAGTTGCTCCATGAGCAACTGTTCCTTTCCTTATTGCATCTACACTTTTTATTCGTCAAACTTTGCTTGGAGAGCAATCTTTTCATGTTCTGCAGCACTACGTTGTTATACTAGTACGCCTTGCACTTTCTTCAAGGCCTAGGTGGCTTGTTCTATTTCTTCATTTTCTTGTCGAAGGCGTGCTTCGACTGTATCAACTAGTCAGTGGAGTTGGGCTAGATCATCTCCCAACTATGGTTCTCCCAATGGCAGGGGCACAGTGGAGACTACGCGACTGGACTGAAGGGCATGCTGTACCCCTCGAAGTTCAATCTCAATTCTGTTATACATTGCTTCTTGTTTCTCTTCTATTTCTAGTGAAGCATCATTCAAAGCTGCTATGATGAAGTCAAAATCATCAGCAGTAAGCATAGTCTGCATCTTGGTCATGGTGGATTTCGATTTCTTCCAGGAAGAAGGTTTCAGGGGAGAAGCCTTCCTCTTCTTCAGGGGAAGCCTTCCTCTTCTTCAGGGGATTGGTCTCATCTCTCGACGGTGTTACTTCGTCTTTCCTCTGTTCAACTTCTTTGTCCTTTATTTCTTCTACTTCGTCATCACCCCCTCGGTCATGTGATACTGAAGCAGTATTTCTTGAAGTGTTGCTTGAGACTGAGATCTCTTCAGTCTTCTTTCTTCTGGGTACGTCCTGTTCTTTTTGAGTGTCCTCCGGGATGTCAAGGTCAGATAACTCACCAGGGTTGGTGGGGATAATGAGGTATGCAGACCATTCCTTAGTGATCTCCTCAAGGTCTTCCTCTGTGAGTTTGTAATATGATTAGAGTTGCTCTCTATGTTCGTCTGCACATGCTTTAATGTAGAGGAATTGCTTATTTGCACTGAACTTCATCAATGGACAGAATCTCTGGAGGGTGTTCAGAGTCATGTGAGGTTCAACCTCGATAGCTCTCTTTAGCTGGAGTAGTGAGTATGAAAAACAACAGTCAACTGCCACTATTTTTTCATATCAGTTGAGTTCCATAGTGTAGCGAACTTCGCAGCAAGTGGTTCAAATGGCTTGATGTCCGGGAAGGTCGCACCTTCCAGAATTTCCCAAGCAACGAAGGTGATGAGGATCAAGAGCCAACTAAAATGAAATTTGTAACCCTGGTCCTGTGCTTCTCTACAGTCTAGTTCCAACTGATTAACCAGGTACTTTGCCCAGTTCATCTGCAGACCTTCCGTGCACTTCCCTGCGAGGTAAATGACAAAGCCTGTGACTTGCGTAGGTTGGTTCTTCCTTACTAGATTTGCAGCTATCAGTTGACATGCTAGGCGCACTGTGTCACTTTGGATGGAGGCTACCTTGTAGCCTCACATTCCTTTCTCCACATCACCATATGTGTCCTTGATCATTTGAGCTAACGCGCGATCTGTGGATTTTCCAGGATAGAACTCCTATGGGTCGGGTCCTTGCATACATAGCCCTATGATTCTATGGATCAACGTTGGGTCAACTATGTTAGCATTAGAATTCACTCCTGGATTGCGACAGGAGCAGAGCTCAATGCTCATCAGTTTATGTCACCATAAATTTAACGGGTGATCAAAAGGGTAGAGACCTAGGAAGGTATCACTCTAACTCAGGGACCAGGCCTGGTATGTAAAGAACAAAGGAGGTCTTGATCTAACTTCTGTCAGTGAGGTGATTGTAAAATGAGCAGGTGGAAGGCTTGGTGAGATGAGTGAGGAAGACTACCTTGGGCATCAGGCCTTTCAGCAGCTTGAGGAAGAAAAACTCAGAATACAGGATCCTCTTAGTTCTGAGTTTCAGGGAACTGAAGGGTGACTTGACTGGATCCTCCAATTCCAAATCATTCAGCGTTGAGAAAATACAAGAACTGATTAGAAACAATGCAACTATTACAATGATCCAACCTACATCATCCTATAATAGCACAACTCGAGTGGATCCTCCAATTCCAAGCCGTTCTAACGCAGTGTGAACGAAGAGATGAAAAGAAGCTGACATTCATAAGGCAAGAAGTCTCAAGTGACAATACATAACTAGAGAAACCAGTCCTTCGTTAAAACTTTATAATCGGGAGCCTATCTCAACCATCGATAGATTACAAAAATGGCGAAATTGCCTACATATACTCAAAAAACAACAACAACAACGAAAACGAGAAACTGCATTAAAAACATTGTGTCTGCATGGCTTCTGGCAGTTTGCGCATGTAGACTCTGGACGATCGTGCACTTATGACAGATGCAATCGGACTCCTGACTGTCCTGCAGATGAATTAACATGCTTTTAGTCCTTTACCATACTTTCCATTTATGGTGGAGATGATGTCTAACCACTTCCAACAACTTCGATAAATGCTTTCTTGGGATCGGGAACANTTTGGGACGTGGAGGTCTCCTCATGGTGCCACCTGGATCAGCTAAATGGTCTAATGGATAAGGCATGGAGGATCTAACATGTCTGACGTGGAAAGGGGAAAGGGAGTGATCACAGAAACATCAGGGGCAAGACACATGGCAGGAAAAGGGGTGAAGGAGATGGGATATAATGGTAACGAGGGGCACATTATTTATGGGAGGCTGACATGGAAGAGAGCGGGATAGATGTCAGAGGAAGAGGAGGGGCTAAATGAAATGGGACCTGTCGCGCGGTCAAGTGAAGAACGGATGGTAGGGGAGAGAATGGTACATAAGGTGACACGACAGGAAGGGGGGCCCATGTCAATACCCCACAATTCTGAACCCCCCCCTTTATTAAAGGCAGAATGGAAAGGGGGNGAAATCTCAGCTGTAGATCCAAGCAGGTAGATCGTGACCATCTGAAACTACCTGCTCGTTAAAATGGTGCGCCCACCTTCTAAACTTTGGGAAAAATGGGTTTTTCGAATTTCTTTCTTCGCCCAAGGGGACGCTTCTTTCAAGAGAATACCCCCTACATGATTATGTTCTAACATTAGGCTCCATGGGGGATATAGTCGTCCATGTGATGCTCTAAGAACTCATTTTGCAGCTTCAGTGCCTTCTGTTGGGATATGGATTCAAGCTCAAAACATCCTGCTGAAAATACAGGCCGAAAAGTAAAAGAAAAACAAAATAAAGATACATGCTCAAAGGAGCTTATTTATGTACAGTCCTAAACTAATAAAATCCTTTACATGGGGCTAGGTGAAAGAAAACTTCCACCATATCCATTCAAGCAAATTCCTGAACAAAAGCTCCTTTCTTTTGTCGATGATTACAAATAGGTGATGTAACCGTGACAGCAAAACGGTTACACTATTCAACTCCTTCTTATAGAATAAAGTTGAGATGAAATAGGGCGGCTCCAAATTGTGAAGGAAATACAACTCCATGTATTCCTTCACTGGCTCATAGGACCAGTGGAAAACTCTAGAAAATTGGCGACAGACAACCTCCTTTGCTACACAGTTGTTCATGTGTGGCTGAATATCCATGGTAAGAACTGGTGGGTGGAAAACTAACGTAGGTTGACTGATCTCAGGTGGTGGTTGATCACTGTCTGGCTCTGCGCATTCTGTAAACTGCATCTTCGGCTCCTCCTCCTCTTCTCCATGGCTCTCCCAAGGATCAGATCCATAATCATCATGAATAGGGACCATGGGAAATCTCTGCTTGTCATATCGATCAGTGTCTTCATAGTGATCAAATGTAGGATAATCTTGCTTCCCATCATCTTAACTTTCGTTAGACACAATCCTATCTGGGAGGATTTCTTTTTCTTGGCTCTCCCAAGGGTCAGGTTCATAATGGTCATAAATAGGACCCGTGGAAAAACTCTTCTCTTCCTCGTACTGCTCAGCATCTCCTGAAGGACTGGGATGGCTGATTTCCTTGTGATAATTTTCCTTAGTGAACAGAGGACAAGGCTCTGTGGTCTGTTCTTGGAAATCTAGCATATTGAGCTCAGAATATGATTTGTAGCTGTCTTACATAGGCTGGCTGCTCTAATCAACAAAAGGTGATGTGGGATTCTGCTGCTCCTCTTCCAAATAATCATCAAAGTCGGGGGAGAACAAAGCTTCTCCAACTTGCAGAAATGGAACTATCCCCCACTCCTTCGTTTCAACCCCGAATGTAAACACATCATGGGAAATCTCGTGAAGAAAAAGAGAACCATCCATTTCCACCATCGCTTCCTTTTTAAAATCTGATACAACAGGCTCATAAGGGGAAGAAACTAATGCATCTACTACTATGAAATCTTCATAATTGCCCTCAGTAGAGATACCAAGAGCATTTGCTTCAAGGGATTGAAAATCCTCTGCACATCATTCAGCTTCCCACCTGTCTAGTCTTATTTTATCAGTTTCATAACTCCGCCCCAAGCATCTTCTTCTTCTCTGGGATCTTCATCACTCTCATAACCTTCCTCTGATGCAGACGAATGGGGATGAGAAAGGACTGATTTCTGATCCAGGTCATCAGGATCATCCTCATATCCTTCGTAAGAAACAACTCTATCTTGTATATAGTTGTGGTATCCCTCACAACAGTTATGAAAAATCAACTCAGAGGGATAAAGCTTCTGACAATAAGCAGTGAAAGCTGCATGGAATTCACTAAGTGAAGAAATGCTAGCAGGGGGTAAAGAATGATACCATTTACGAGCATTCCCTGCTAACGCGAACATGAACATCTTCAGTAATACATCCTCATGATGTATCTCCCACTAATACATGACTTCATGAAACTCACTGAGGTGCTGAGCAGGGTTGTCCTCTTCATGCTCTATAAATATGGGCAAATAATCGACCCATTCATCTGGAGAAGGGATAACATTAGGAAAACCAGGAATAGCAGAAAAATTAAAAGGAGAAAACCTCTGAGCTAGGATTTTCTCCATTCCGAACCAGCGGAGTCGCCAATCGATCCTCGAATCATGGAGTCACCAGGTGAAAGATTCACAGATTTGAATATGCTTGGTCCTTGTTCACCATCAAAGGGTAGATCTTACGTTGTTGTTTCCCCAGGAAGCTTCTCAGGTTGAGAAAGTAGCTGCTGAAACCTTCTCGAGAAAGCTCCTCTGGGTCAGCTTTCAGGCATGCTAAAGTAGCTGCAACATAAACAGTGATGTGGAAACCTTGGAGTCTCCACAATGGAGTTGCCAGGTGCATAGTAGCAATCTTTAAGGGCTCTGATGCCTGATGCTCCTTCAGAATCAGAGGCTCAATGTCATTCAATCCCAAGGAAAATATTCAACTTCATCCCTGGAAACGGTGCCAAAAATGTTAGCGTTAGAAGTCACTCCTGGATTGCGAAAGGAGAAGAGCCCAATGCCCATCAGTTTATGTCACGATAAATTTAATGGGTGATTGAAAGGGTAGAGACCCAGGAAGGTATCACTCTAACTCAGGGACCAGGCCTGGTATGTAAAGAATAAAGGAGGTCTTGATCTAACTTCCGTCAGTGAGGTGATTGTAAAATGAGCTGGTGGAAGACTTGGTGAGATGAGTGAGCAAGACTACCTTGGGCATCAGGCCTTTCAACAGCTTGAGGAAGAAAAACTCAGAATACAAGATCCTCTTGGTTCTGAGTTTCAGGGAATTGAAGGGTGACTTGACTGGATCCTCCAATTTCAAATCATTCAGCGTTGATAAAATACAAGAACCGATTATAAACAATGAAACTATTACAGTGATCCAACCTACATCATCCTATAATAGCGCAACTCGACTGGATCCTCCAATTCCGAGCCGTTCTAACACAATGTGAATGAAGAGATGGAAAGAAGCTGACATTCATAAGGCAAGAAGTCTCAAGTGCCAATACATAACCAGAGCAACTAGTGCTTCGTTAAAACTTTACAATTGGGAGCCTAACTCAACCATCGATAGATTACAAAAATGGTGAAATTGCCTACATATACTCAAAACAAAACAACAACAACGAAAATGAGAAACTGCATTAAAAACATTGCGTCTGCATGGCTTCTGGCACTCTGCGTATGCAGACTCTGGACGATCATGCACTTATGACAGACGCAATCGAACTCCTAACTGTCCCGCAGATGAATCAACGTGATTTTAGTCCTTTTCCAGACTTTCCATTTATGGTGGAGATGATGTCTAACCACTTCCAACAACTTCAATAACTTCTTTCTTGGGATCACGAACAATCCTGGTCAATTCTACCTTCTGGGATGTAGAGGTCTCCTCATGGTGCCACCTGGATCAACTGAATGGTCTAATGGATAGTGCGTGGAGGATCTGACATGCCTAACATCGAAAGGGGAAAGGGAGTGATCACGGAAACATCAGGGGTGAGACACATGGTAGGAAAAGGGGAAAAGGAGATGGGATATAATGGTAACGGGGGGCACATTATTTATGGGAGGTTGACGTGGAAGGGAGCGGGACAGATGTCGGAGGACGAGGAGGGGCCAAAGTAAATGGGCCCTATCATGCGGTCAAGTGGAGAATGGATGGCAGGGGAGAGAACAGTACAGAAGGTGACACGAAAGGAAGGGGGCCCCACGTCAATACCCCACCATTC
>JASDQU011440220.1:3446-21456 GCA_032191745.1 Picea mariana | reverse complement strand
ATATGAGCCTGATGGAAATCAAATCATGTACTTTGTTTGGGGTCTCGTATTTACTTCAAACAAAGATGCATAAGCCTTAATTGTGTACATGGAGATCAATCTCATCAAAGCATATAAAAACCTAGGAATCATTGTCATAGGAGACTCAGAACTGATCATCAAGGGCCTTTGTTGTCTCAACAAAAGATCTCATCCAAACCTCCAGTGCATATATCAAAGAATTGAAGTCGAGGATATCAACTTTCCTTTAGTTGAGTATTTCCATGTTTTTCGCCAACAAAATAGAAAGACTTAACTCTCTAGAAAAAGAAGAATGAAAAATGGATCAAGGTTCCCTAAGAGAAAACAAAACTTTATCCCCTCACTTCCTACCTTAGTCTCATGGGTGATAAAATAAGGAATATGGTTGGGAAAAAAATGTTTGTGGTTGATATGACCCTCAACCAACTCATCATTGATAACATGCATCTAGATAAATGTCACGAACCCACCTCACCTCTCCCAAAGATGTCGTAAATCATTTGGCACATGCTCCATCTCTCCTTTGTACCATGCTTTATTACTCTCCCATCATTACCATCGCTCGCATATCATATTGTTTTGACATCGGTCATCACCTTGCATATATAGAGTTTGCTATGTTGCATGTGCTTCTGGATGTGATTTTGAATGTCGAGTTTGTGTCTAGATTTGTGACTAGATCTACTGTAATTAAGTACGTATGCTTTGTAATCGTGTGTGCACACATGGGCCCTGCGGTGAAATGATTACATAGTGCTCTAAAACAACTTTCAACTTTTTATGGTGAATTGACCCTCATCATTCTTAGGAATCTACAGTGCAGTCAACTCTCTTATTGGAATTCTTAGTACATGCTTGCATTGCCTAACCATTCTAGTATTCGTCTCTATTAAAGATCTCTTAGTATTAATCCCTCCATGTGGTACCATAGCCAACCTTTATGCCACTATTCAAATTGTGAATTGGATGGCATGCAAGGAAAAATGAAGCTCCAACAATAGGAGATGGAAACCCTCCATGAATCCAATGCTTGGCTGGAAAAATCACTTTAAGATAACAAATTGAAAAGGGACATGGATCTTGATATTGTTCTAAGAAAGGTTAATCGATAATATGAGAAAATATGCATGCTTAGTCAAGAAATTCGTGAAGGGAAACTTGTTCATACTTAGTTCCAATAAATGGCGCCTTCCATGGGATCACAAGTCTCTTGTGAAGTCCACCAAATTGTGGGTCATCAGCCAGAATGTAGCAAGCGATATGAACCTTATACATATGTGGATATAGCCTTGAATCTAAACTAAACCAAGTCATATGTAGTGTAAAGGTGTGTTTTTGTTAAACTCTTATGTTCGGGTTTACTCATGGAAGCTTAGGAATTATTTTGTATATGAAGTAATAGTCATAGATATAAGGTGGTATTTTCTATTTGTTTTGTTGAAGATTACTATGTATCTAGGGAACTTTTGCTAAATATTGATTGTTTTAGCATTGCTACAACTCATATTTTATAATAAAAAATTAATTGTTTTTGTTATAAAAAAATGTGGATGAAGTCTAACAAATTTGCTTCGAAGGTGGAAGAAAATATTGATAGAATGTTACAACAGAAGTTTCGGGGAAAAGGAACTAGTGGCAAGGGCAGAGCAAGTGCTTCTAAAAGTAGTGAAAAAGAGGATGAAGTGACTAACAATCATAATACAAGAGGAGGAAGTAGCGTTGGAAGAGGTAGAGGTTTAGGCAGAGGAAAGTATGTGATTACATGATATATATGTGGAGTAGAGGTTCACAAAGAATCAAAGTGTCCGAAGAGGCAGAATGCGGCAAGAAGAAATAAAGACACAACACAAGTTACCCAAGCAGAGGATACAATAGTTGTTGGTAGAAATGCGTAAGTACTTTATCAAGAACAAGGAGAAAAATTGATGTTCGGAAAAATATTACTCAAGCCTTAGGCAAAGGAAACCAAATAACATGAACAAATAAAGAGAGTGTTCAAAACTAAGTGCAAAATTCGGGATAAGTTTTTTCATCTTGTCATTGATTGTAGAAGTACAAAAAATTTAATATCCATAGAAGTAATGGAGAAATTGAAATTAAAAAGAATTCCACATATGAATCCATATAAGGTCTCGTGGTTGAAAAGAGGACAACAAGTGACTATGATTGAGCAATGCTTGTTGATTTTTTAGATTGGAAAGTTTAGTGAGTAGGTATTGTGTGACATAGTGGAGATGGATGTCTATCACGTATTGCCCGAAAGACCATGGTTGTTTGACAAAAAGGTTTTCCTTGATGGAAGGAAGAATACTTATGAATTTTTTAAATAGGGATAACAATATAAATTAGAGGCAATGGTGGAGGGCGAGTCAAGTGGTAGTGATAGAAAGGGAAATAATAACAAAAATGTTTGTAGAAGTAGTCACATTATGATGTGTTTATCCAAACAATTTATGTGAGAACATAAAATGACCCATTTATGTTTGGCCTTCATGCTAAGAAAATTTCTAGAGAGTGGAAAGATGAGCTTTGTGCCATCTTAAATTCAATCTTTGTTGAATGAATTTAAAGAGAATGTGGGAGATGATTTACCAAGAGGTTTACCTCCTTTGAGGAGTATATCACATCAGATTGATTTGATACCAAAATCAAGTCTATTGAATAAATATCCTTATCTTAAGCCTCCAATAGAGAGTGAGAAAGTAATTAAGTAGGTGCAAGACCTATGTGACAAAGGACTAATCAAAGAAAGTTTGACTCTGATTGTTGTACCTACAATTTTGACACCCAATAAAGGAGGCGAATGGAGAATATGCAATGATTCATGAGCTATTAACAAGATTACTATCAAGTACATATTTCCTTTACCAAGGATGGATGACCTCATGAATTGTTTGAGTGGGGCCAATTACTTTTCAAAGATTGATTTGAAGAGTAGTTACCATCATATTCGTATAAGGGAAGGTGATGAATGGAATAGAACGTTCAAGATAAAGGATGGATTGTTTGAGTGGTTATTTATGCCATTTGGGCTAACTAATGTACCCAACAAATTCGTGAGAGTTATGAATGAAGTTTTGAAACCATTTTTGGGTAAGTTAGTTGTTGTATAATTATATGACATTTTTATTTTCAGTAAAACCAAATAAGGACACCTAGAGCATGTGAGAAAGGTGTTACAACGACTGAGAGAAGAGAAATTGTTGATCAATTTGAAGTAATGTACATTTCTGAAAGAGGAGTTAGTGTACTTGGGATTTTTTTATTTCCAAGGAAGGATTGAAGATGGATTCTAAAAAGGTTAAGTCTATTTTGGAGTGGCCAACAACTAGTTTATGTTTGAAGTGAGAAGTTTCCATGGATTGGAAAGATTCTATATAGAAAGTTTATCAGAAATTTCAACAAGATCTGTGCACCACTTACTGAATGCATGAAAAGGGGGATTTTCAAGTGGATAGAGGCAACCATGAAGTTATTTGAAGACTTGAATAAAAAGGTGACCAAATGACCAATTTTGGCACTTTCAAATTTAAATAGTGTTTCAAGTGGATTGTGATGCAAGTGGATCAAAAATTGGATTCGTTTTGAGCCAAGAAGGAAGGTCAATTGCATTCTTCAACGAGAAGTTGAATATTGTGAAGAAAAACAACTCTATTTATGATCAATAATTTTATGTGATTGTACAAAATTTGAAGAAATGGAGACATTACTTGCTACCGAAGGAGTTTGTCTTATTTATTGATCATAAGGAATTGCAGTACATCAATAGCCAAGGAAAATTAAATTAAAATCATTCCAAATGAGTATAACTTTTGCAAAATTTCTTGTTTGTTTTGAAACATAGGTCTGGAAAGTCAAATAAAGTTGCATATGAATTGAGCCAAAGAATAATCCTATTGAATACTTTTTTAGTAGAAGTTGTTGGCTTGGAATGTATGAAAGAGTTGCATGCAGAAGATATATATTTTATAGAGGTTTGGAAAGCATGTATAACACCTTCGAGCATTGATAAAACCCCATATTTGGATTTCCATATCCAATAAGGTTTCTTGTTAAAGAATCAAAGTTTGTGCATTCCACAGAGTTCATTTTGGCTAAATATTGTTAGAGAGTTGCATAATAGAGGTTTGGGTGGAAATTTTGGAATTGATAAAACCACATCGTTGGTGAAGGAAATATATTTTTGGCCTAGCATCAACAAGGATGTTAATAAGTTTGTTGAGTTCCATAGAATTTTCCAACTCGCCAAAGGAAGGAATCAAAACATCAGAATGTATACACCACTACTAGTACCTGAGAGTCCATAGGAAGATATAAGTATGGAATTTGTTTTGCGACTACCTAGGACATAGTGGGATCATGATTCTGTGACATTTGTAGTGGGAAAATTTTCAAACATGGCACATTTCATCCCATGCATGAAAACCAATGATGCTACTAAAGTGGTTTTTTTTTTTTCGAAGATATTGTGAGATTGCATGGACTTCCAAGAAGTATCACTTCTAATGGGGATATGAGATTTCTTCTGCGGTTTTGGAAATTACTTTATAAAAAGATAGGTTCCAATTTTTTGTATAGTTTTTCATAATATCCTCAAACAAATAGACAAACTAAGCTGGTGAATCGAAGTCTTGGAATTTTTTTAAGGAGTTTGAGTGGGGAGAAGCCATGACAATGGAATTTGATCTTGGCACAAGTTGAATTTGCTAATAATTATTCCATTAAAAGATATTTTGGAAAGATTCCATTTCATATTGTTTATGGTAGGTTACCAAAAGAAGTTTTTCATTTGGTTAAATTTTCAAATCTGGAGGACAAAATGAGTGTTGATGCAAGTGAGTTTGCAAAGATCATACATGAAATGCATGAACATGTTACGAGAAAGCTACAATAGAGTGATATTAAGAAAGGAGTATATTTGTGAAGAAGGAAAAAGTTTTTTGAAGAAGGAGATTTGGTAATGGCACATTTGAGGAAATAAATATTTCCCATAGGTAGGTATAGTAAACTAAATTACAAGAAAAATGGACCATGTCAAATTTTGAGAAATATTTCTAATAATGCATATAAGCTAAGATTTGCCAAAATATTTTGACATTTATCCAATATGCAATGTGGATGACTTGTATGAGTTTCATGAGGGAGAAGAAGATGAGGAAGAAGGTACCATGGCTGAATGGAATAAAAAAATACCTGTTAAACTAGCTGAAGAGTTAGAGAAAATCTTGTCGAAGAGGGTTAGCAAGAGGACTCAAAATAAGGAATATTACGAACATCTAGTTAAGTGGAGAAACAGGGGTTCTGAAGGTGCATCGTGGGTTTCTGAAAAATATCTAGAATGCCTACAAGGATCTTCATCCTATGTAGAATCTACAATTACATCCTCATGAGCTACAGCTCATGTTTTTCTTATCAAGGATGTATGATGTAGGAGCATCTTTGGCCTTAAGAAATTCACATCAACCCCAAAAAAATTCAATTCCAAGTCAGTAAATTGTAGGTGAAATAAGTACTGCAAGTCCCATTGTTGCAACATTGTGCTGAAATTCCAATTGCTGCAACATTGTGTAGAATTATAGTTGTTGCAACACCATGTTGAAATTCCAATTGCTGCAACATCTTGTTACAATCCCATTTCCACAATATCGTGTTGCAACTCCCATTGTTGCAACACTGTGCTACAATTCCAGTTGTTGAAACATGTGTCACAATCCCAGTTGTTGCAACACCATGAAGTGTTAAACCCCATGGGTGCGCAAAGTCAATTATAGTGTTGTGGGTTATGTCATGGCATACTCCACATGTCTTGGGAGGATTCTGTGGAACATGGAAGACAAATTAAAGAGGGAGGAAGTTGGATGGAAATGGTGGAGAAGTGGACCGTTGAAATTTCCCAGCTTCCAACTCATCTTGGGAAAATAAAGAAACGGTTGGGATTCCAAGAAAGGGGAAGGAAAAAGGAAAATGGGAAAAGGGTTGAGGGATTTTTTTTGAGTTCATGGAGAAACTAAAAGAAACAAAGAAGAGAAATAGAGAAGAGGAAGGGACCTCGGTTTTAAGAAAAATAGTGTGGAACGACGAGAAATCCTCCAGTATGAGTCTGAATGACTATTGTGCCATATTCGGATGAAATGTAATGAGACTATAGAAGACAAATTTTCTATTTGGTTAATAAATCATTTCCATTCCCTGTAAATGGTTTTCTCTCTTGTTTCCATTTCTATGTGAATCTAATTTCTATTGGCATTATTTAAGTTGTTAAAATTTGTGTTAACGCTGTTATCGGTTATTGTGCACTATGAGGGAAGAAACCTGGTTTTGTAGTTTTTTTGTACAGTATTAAGGGTGACTGCATCACCAAGACTAACCTTTGGAACAAGATAGAAGAGATAAAAGTTCCTCTCAACTTGAGAGTTTTTTCCATAAGATTGTATGAGATTGTTATTTTCAATTTTAGGGACACTAAAGGTTGTTCGGAAGAAAACAATTATAATATGGGAGTTATGAAAGGTTATCCTCTGTGCCCTACCCTTTTTGGCATATACATTAACAAGTTGGAGGGTTTTTTTGGAAGAAGAAGGTTGGAGGGTTATTTGGAAGAAGAAGGTTGGAGGGTTATTTGGAAGAAGAAGGTTGTGTCATCCTAACTCTCACTAGTATAGTGATCATCCTTCTAATTTACACTGATGGTATTGTTCTTATAGAGAGGAATACTTATCATCTCAACAAACAACTGAAAATACTCAAGAATTCATGTTCTAGTATAGGTATGATTGTTAACATTGACAAGTGAAGGTTATGATAATAAAATCCAACAATATCACTTACGTTGACTTTATTTATGACAACAAAATATTGGAGGAAGTGACTTCATACAAATGTCTTGGAATCGATCTTCATCACAAGCTTAACTGGAACTATATAATTGCGTAAAGGATAAACAGAGGGTGGAAAACTTATAATGGTCTTGAAAACAATTGTAAGTTAGAATACCTTTGAATATGGGATAAGAAGAACCTCATATTTGATATTCTCATCACTCCTATTATATTATATGGTTGTGAAGTCTAGGTCTACAATATATCTAGTGAATTGTGGAGAAAGATAGAGAAAATCAAAAAGTGTTTTATAACTTATAATACAAAAATTAAAAGAAATACACCCTATCCTATCCTTTGCATAGAAGCGAGTCTGTCCCCCACTGGGAGCATAACTATGACTAGGTACCTAATGCACAGAAATAATATAAACAACATGGAAGACAAGAGGCTTCCCAATATTGCTTATAACTCTAGTCAAAACCTCCTGTAACGTATCCAACCACCCATTTTCCTTCTGGGATGGTGGGGCACTAGAATCTTTCTTCAATTTTTCCATTGAATTCCTCTTCAATAACCAACTCTAATACCATAATTAAATTTTTCCCTATCATAAGATAAAAATATATGGCACATGACTTGTAGAGTTATGCTTAGTTACATTAACATACAAGATTGTAAATGAAATCCATTCATGAAATATAGCAACAATTTAAACACATAAATAAAAATAAATCACAACATAAACACATATAATCATAACACTTATCTTTATCAGAAAGGATCATCAATTGATTGCATACGAGGGATGTTCCTCTTGAATGTAGGCACTATTGCACTAGTTCTTTCTGCAACAGGCAACCCCTAAGCTGGTGCTATAAATCCACAAGGATAAATGAGATCATGTGGTTGGATACAATTCCATCACTCATCCCAATACCCAAAATGATATGGTTTTCTCATACACACATACATCCCAACTCACAATGTTTATTTCCTCCTAAACTTGCATAACCGAGAAAAGTGGATCCCCTTCTCTATAACACAGTCCCTCGGGCTATCTCATCTCTTTCCTAGGCTCTAGTGAAAACTAGCAAGAAAATATCTTTGCTTAGAGTTATATATTGGCACCAATAGCCTAATTTCTTAGCCTCAATTTACAAACAACATAACAACCTTTTATTATAGGGTAATAAAACAGGTTTCTCCATCCGTGTTGCAATTCAAATGACGTAGAATCAATATCCACTTCCAATAAAACCAAGGTTATATTTGCATGTTCCCATCTTTCCACTTGGGACTCAAAGAACTCCACCTAACTACCTTAGCACACATCCCAAGGTTGATTTGTCCTTTTACAAATACTAAAGTAAGGTACTTTGGGTTGCAAGAAAATATTATTGTTTCCAAGTTTTGGCACTTTTGGCCCCCTTTATACCCCTCTCACATTTTTCTCTTGTGGAATCACAGGCCCCCATTGTTTATGTCCCTCTTATATCATAGCCAAGGATGCATTTTATTAATATTTCCTATATACATATTTACATAGCTTCAGCCTCAACCATATTGTTCAATTGTATACCTTAATCATATTTAATTGCATTACAAATTAGGGGACCAAAATAGGGATATTACATTCTGCTCCCGCTTATTTTTTCACTTTCCTCAGTGCACATCACCATATTGATATTCGTATATATACAATTTTTATATCAAAATAAGGGAACTTGAAGAAAATGGAAGTATTCCCTTCCTATACATACTAATAAATAGGAAATATGATGGGAACCTTGGACATATAGTTTACAAAAAAAACACCCACACATAAAACTATCTTCACACAAGCTCCTGTCACCACCCCACCTAGAAGTTAGGGGTTCTCAACACTTTGGCCACAAGGGATATACGAATCTCTGATGAAAAACACCTATAACATGAGAAAGATCACCTCCCCAAAGTATTAAAGAAAATAGGTTACAGGGACAAAGACATTAAGAATGCAATAAGGAAATCCCTAGAAAGAGAAAGTAATAGACCTAGTTCCCTTAACAACCAGAACCCTAGTATGGCTACCTACCTTCCTTACATTCAAGGAGTAACTGATAAGATTGCAAAATTCTTGAGAAAGAAAGAGATCATTACCTATTTTAAACCATCAGAAACCATTAAACAAAAAATGATACTTTTGAAAGACAAGCTTGACCATTGCAAATGTAAAGGAGTATACAAAGTAGAATGTTCATGTGGAAAATGCTACATCAAAGAAACAAGTTGTTCCTTTCAGATTAAGATTATAGAGAATGGAGCTAACATCGATAATGAACATACTCTCACCTCAACATTAGCCGAGCACTCCCTTACATCAAAGCACCACATGTGCTTAGAAGACACACAAATTCTATCAAAGGAAGATCACTTCTTCAAATGATGAATTAGAGAAGCAATTGAATCATCAAGCATCCCAAAAACCCGAATAGAGACAACGGTCTAGAAATTAGTGAGAGTTGGAATCCTTTGATCGATGATAGATATATAAGGTAAGGAAACTCAGGTTTGTCCTTGTTACCTTGGTTCTTCTAATCTATTGGTTGTATTCCCCTCTCTTCTTAGTCCTTCTACTCTCTAGCTTTAATCTCTTAGTAGTACCATCCTTTTAGTATTTTTAGAATCAATTTCAATATTCACAATAGGCTTTTCTTATTTCATTATAATCCTAGGTATTACCATATGTTCTCTTATAAATTTAGTTTCGCTCATGTTAAATATTATTAAACCTTGAATATTAATTCTAATATTACGAGTAAAAGGGTTTATACCTTAATAGTAATATTTTTAGTCCTTCCCTTTAGTATGAATTTTAGTTTCTTAGGCTTCCCTTACCTATTTTAATCTTAGCACATTTTAAATAATATTAATATAACCTTAGAACTATTAAATTATTTTAATATAACTTAATTACTAAAACAAACATTTTCAAACCCTAAAAACATTAATGCTAATAATATTATTAGTATTATTACTCTAGGGCTACTCTTTAAGTACTACTTTTAGTATTAGCGCTTTTTAAATACTAAATTAAATATAACCCAAGTATCTTATTTGTTTTAGTACATATTAAATAGTTTATTTTTGGTATTTTTTTTTAATTGAATGGGGAAATCAACAACTAGTCGAGCACCTAGTCGTGTGACATGTGGTCGTATTATCCAACTGGTACCACTATAACCCCAAGCATGCCAATGCATCCCCTCACACAACACACAAGGCTAGTCATGTGGTCGTGCTATCCGATTGCTACCACTATAACCCCAAGCATGCCAACACATCCCCTCATGCGACACACAAGGCTAGTCGAGGGTTTCGAACCAATGACTTCACATAACAAAGTGCCTTAACAATACACTCCATCACTAACTATTATACACCTTGAGGGATAGTTTTTTTTTAGTATCAATACATAATGGATAACACATTAAATAGCACATAGTACATTATTAGTATTAGTACATTAAATAGTAAATTATAATATAACCCAACACATATTAAATAGTATCCATATTTAACTATATTACTTAAACCAACCTTATCCATATAACATGTTGAGTTTTGTGTACCTTGGGAAGTGATCCTTTTGTGGTAGTGTGTCTCTAACCACAAGAGGGAAATGATTTGACCCTTGTACATTTACTTTTTGTCTAATTTTAGTTTGACTTTATCGAAAGTCAAAAAGGTGAAATTTGTCACTTAAGGCAAAAGTGACTATTAATTCACTATGTGGGTGAATTAAGGGACATAAAGAAAACTTAGGAAACTTAACAAAAAGTGGGTTTCTAAGTTAGATACTTGATATGAGATCTCACCCATGTATTAGATATGGCTAGATATGATCTTAGTCATTGATCTCTAGGTTTGGCCTTAGGATGGCTAAAGAGGGCGCAAGGGAAAAGGAGAGGCATTCATTGTTCAGTTGACCACTTGGAGAGTTTGGTGAGGATGAAGAAGTGAAGAAGAGAGGGTTTGGAGCAACTTTATTGGGAGCACTTGTTCATGGAGGGAGCAAGGAATCTTGGAGCTTCATTCATTGTATTGTTGAGTGTTTACTAGTTGGAGTACACACTTTTGGATGGAGGGTGGATGCTATCAGGAACTAGTTAGAGTGGGACAAACTTGGATCTATTTGGTGCATGGTTGAGGACACACACTAAGGGAAAAGGGTGTGCAAGGGTTCTTCAATCAACCAAGGATTGAGTAAGGGTGAAAACATCTTCAAGCTATCACAAGGGGGAAGGGGGCACACTCTTCTAGGAGCACATTTCTCAAGGATCCTATTGCAAAGCTTGATATAAGCTTGGTTCCTTTGTATTATCTTCCTTGTTTTATTTACTTCTTGAAGAACTCCATATATATACATATATATGCATATATCTCAATCTAGTTTTCCCCCAGGGTTTTTTTTCCAAGGTCATGTTGACCAAAAACACTATGAGTTCATTTTTCATGTGTACTTATTTATTTATCAGTTCAAAAGTAGTTAAAACATCTAGAGAAGTATTGTATTTTTTAAGGTTTATGCATGTACTAACCTTGGTTACTAAAACACTTGCAAAGGAACCTTAAAAGAGCATCCAATCATCAGTTTGAAGGAAAAATTGAGGCAGAGAAATATCATACCTATTTGTTGTCCTAAAAAAACAACAAGGAAAGTTATAGAACCTTAAACATAGAGCCCAACAAGGGGTCAAAAGACAGAACTGTTGGGAAGCCTTTACATGGTATTAGAGCCTAAGGGCTAAGAGTTGGTTGATTTGTGGAGCATACAATGGGAAGAATTTTTGGACTATTTTGGATAGCCTCTTTTCACACTTGTGTGTATAGGAGTGAGGTTGTTTTCTTTTTCAATGTTTAACATCATTTTGGGCTTCAGTGGGTAGTCATTTCAGTGACACAGATGAGGGTAGAGGATAGGCTCGTAGGATCTAGCAACTGGTCCCCTTGGAATACCAGAATAGTGTTTGTCTTGGAGGATCTTGAACTATGGGATAAAGTTTAGGCTCCAATGGTTCTTCCTCCTATCACTGCTACCTTGGTGGTAGGAGAGTTTACGAAGAGGAATACCAAGGTAAAGAGGACTATATGTGATGTGGTGAGAGACCATGTCATACCTCATTTGATAGGTAAGGAGTTTTCCTTTGATATGTGGGACTCATTGTGAAAAATATACCATATTCCTAATAACAACCCGAAGATGGTTATACAGGAGAAGCTCATGAGCATTAATATTCTCAAGTCAGAGTTGGTGAACTCATACATAGATATATTTACTCAGGCTTGATATGAATTGGAGGAAGTTGGTGAGATTGTGGATCCCATGGTTTTGGTGAGTACAACCTTAAATGGATTCTCCAAACCGTGGGAGAATTTTGTGTGAGTCATTGTGGCCAGAGAGGCTATGCCTAGTTAGGAGAAACTATGGGATGAATGCGTACATGAGGAGATGAGATGTAGCTTTGGATATTCAGGACAAAAACATGTTGTAGAGGGTGAGGATGATCTTTCTCTTTATACAAAGGGAAAGAAGAAGACCGGTGAGGGTGCTAGATAGGGTCCCAAGAGAGGGGCCAAGCCACAGGAGAGTGGTAGTGGGAAGAAGAGAGATATGAGAAAAGTGAAGTTTATTGCTTGTAAGAGGATGGGACACTATGCTAGACAATGTCCCAATAGACAAAAAAAGAGGTCGGGTGGTATAGAAGATATAATATATGAGGAGGAATTCATGGCTCAATTTGAGAGTGAATGTGCCTTCCTTATTTGTTGTGCGTCAATTGAGACACCACCCAACATCTTGTATATAGAAAGTGGAGCTTCAAGCCATATGACGGGTGTGAGAGAGAAATTCACTTATCTCAGATATCCTGAGATCAATATGGATATTTCACTTGGATGTGACACCATTGTTAAGGTTGTTGGACATGGCACATTGACATTTCAAAGGGATACTATGCCACCCATATCATTCAGGGATATGTTGTTTGTCCCTGGGATAAATACGAATATCATATTAGTTTCCATCCTCCAATATAGGGGTATTGAGGTGCCCTTCAGAGGGACAAAGGTCCTCATACACCCTAAGGGGTCCAGTATCACCTTTGGGAAGGTGATTGGAGTGAGGGATGGAAAACTGTATAGATTGATTTTTTAGCCATTGCATTCCTTGGATGTGAGTAGTGACAATAGTAGTCATTTATGTGAGTTATGGAATCAGAGGATGGCTCACCTACATCATGGGGATCTTGGAGCACTGAGAGAGATTGTGATAGGAGTGACACAGTTCAGCATAAAGCATCAGGGTGTGTGTAGAGGGTGTGCCCTTGGTAAGTTTACCAAGGTTGTCTTTCCCAGCAGTGATAGCAGGTCAACTGGTATACTAGATTTGATACACACAGATGTGTGTGGGCATATGTCATGAGTGTGCTTGAGTGGTTGTGAGTATTATATCACTTTCATATATGACCTCTCCAAGAAGACCTGGATATATTTCCTGAAGACCAAGAGTGAGTTTTTCAAGAGGTTCCAAGATTTCAAAGATCTTGTGTAGAACCAAACAGGAAAGAAGATCAAGGTCTTATAGTAATAAAATGGAGGCAAGTATACCTCCACATAGTTTGTATACTTCTGTACCCATGTGGGGATCAGAAGGAAGATGATCTTACCTTACAACCCCTAATAGAACATGGTTACAAAGAGGAAGAACAGGGTCATTATAGGTGCAGTGAGATCGATGATGAATGATTAGGCACTTCCTTTATACTTATGGGTTGAGGCTAGTGATGTTGCAGTTTATCTACAAAACGAGAATCCCCATAGAGTTTTGGGGAGGAAGACTCTTGAGGAGGCCTTTAGTGGGAGGAGGCTCAATGTTGAGCATATTCACATTTTTGGATGCTTGACATACTCTCATGTCCCCTCAGAGAAGAGGAAAAGGCTAGATCCCACAACACAGAAGGGGATCTTTGTTGGATACTTAGAGGTATCAAAGGCCTATCAGATGTACATTCCATCATAGGGGAAAGTGGTGGTTAGTAGAGATGTCATATTTCAGGAGGGTATAGCTTTCAGGTGGTCTCTCGAGTCAAGAGATAGAGTTGAGGAGGTCCCACATATTCAGAGTGATGCATCATAGGGGAAACAACCTCAGGTGTCGAGTACACTAGTTTCAGGGGTGACAGGGTCACCTTGTATAGATTTAGAATCACATTTGCTGAGAATTTAGGAAGACGGTGTATAGGCTTCATGATCTCAAAGTTTTGGGATGAAATATGACATTGAGACTCTTGGGCGTGGAGATATGACTTCTCCTTTGGTTACTCCATGGAAGAGGAAACTAAGATTGTTTCAAGAGACCCTAAAGGAATCCAATGAGAATTTTGGAGAGCCCAAGAGGTTGTTCAGAGAGAGTACAACACTAGAGAGGCTTGGGTCCTACTTGGAAATGGTGATGAGCATCACATATTCAGAGCCCATGACTTTTGCATAGGGAGTTGACCAACAGGTTTGGTGAGAGGCCATGCTGGAGGAGTATGAATCCATCATGCGAAATGATGTATGGGAGGTAGTGTTGAGGCCAGTGGGGATGTCATTTGTGAATTCCATATGGTTGTACAAGACCAAGTATGTTGCGGATGGAAGCATAGAGAAAAACAAGGCCCGGTTTGTGGCAAGAGGATTCTGTTCGATAGAGGGAGTCGATTATGATGAGATGTTCACACCAGTTGCGAGATACACTTCTATTCAGAGAATTATTTCCATAGTAGCATAGATGGGTTATATGATACATCATATGGTTGTAAAGACCACTCTTTTGAATGGATTTATTAAGGATGAGGTGTACATAGAGCATCCGCAGGGGTTTGAGGTGTTGGAGAGAGATTCTCATGTGTTCCTTTTGCAAAAGGCACTGTATGGTCTGTTGCAAGATCCAAGAGCTTGGTATTCTTGGATATATGATTATTATCTCCAAATGGGGATTGAGAAGAGTGAGGAAGATCCTAACCTCTACTATATCATTCAAAGTGAGGATACACTCATTTTCATATTGCATGCGAATGATTTATTCATCAAAAGAATGGAAAATATCATAGTTGAGTGAAAGATAAGCCTTGCATCAGAGTTTGATATGAAAAACATCGGATTGGTGCACTATTTCTTGGGCATTGAGGTTTGGTAGGAGGAGGTTCATATATTTCTAGGACAGGGGAAGTATGCAGTCGACATATTGAGCAGATTTCATATGGAGGACTATAGGGCCATGTCTACACCTATGGTCTCCAATTAGAAGAAGCTTATTCCTTCAAATTTCGTTTTGGTGGATGCTATGAGATGAAAGAAGTTTATTGGGTCATTGATGTATCTGGTCAACACTATACTAGATATTTGCTTTATCGTGAACACTCTCATCCAATACATGGTGGAGTCTAGGAGTGTTCATTGGATTGAGGAAAATCCTGTTATGAGGTATATTGCAGGATCAATGGATTTTGGTTTGGACTATGTCAGAGGAGATTGGGTGAGTTTGGTTTGCTACACCGACTTAGACTGGGCAGTATGTGCCATTGACAGGAATAACACCTCAGGGTGTTGTTTTGGGTTGGGGTCAGGAGTTGTTTCTTGGTTCATTCGAAAACATAAGTCAGTAGCTTTGAGTTCAGCTGAGGCAGAGTACATGGAATCCAATCAATCCAGTTGTGAGGACATTTGGATTCATAAGTTGTTGGTTTTTTTATTTGGTAAGGAGTTGTCTACGATAGTCATTCACTATAATAATCAAAGTTGTATCAAACTCTCTGAGAATCCAACATTTCATGATAGGTCGATGCACATTGAGATTAGGTATCATTTCATCAGAGACTAGGTTCAGCGTGGGGAATTTCAACTTCAGTATATTCCAACTGATGAGCAGGTAGTAGACATTCTCACCAAGTCCTTGCCAAGGGGAAAGCATGTCTATTTCAGAGACAAGATGGGATTGGTGAGAGACACTTTCCTTGGTAAGAGGAAGTGTTGTGTTTTGTGTACCTTGGTAAGTGTTCCCCTTGTGGTTGCGTGTCTCTAACCACAAGAGGGAAATGATTTGACCCTTGTACCTTTACTTTATATCTAATTTCACTTTGACTTTATCCTAAGTCAAAAACGTGAAATTTGTCACTTAAGGAAAAAGTGACGATTATTTCACTATGTGGGTGAATTAAGGGACATAAAGAAAACTTAGGAAACTTAACCAAAAGTGGGTTTATAAGTGAGACACTTGAGATGATATCTCATCGATGGATTAGATATGGCCATAGATGACCTTAGCCATTGATCTCTAGGTTTGGCCTAAGGATGGCTAAATAGGGAGCAAGGGAAAAGGAGAGGCATTCATTGTTCACTTGATCACTTGGAGAGTTTCGTGAGGAGGAAGAAGTGAATAAGAGAGAGTTTGTGTTGGCATGTTTACATATAGAAGGAAGAGTATGCTTGTCATTGATGGAAAGAACAATAGTGACAATGCAACGTCAATGGCAAACAAGATGGAAAGAACAACAACGATGTTGACAGAACGATGTTTACAGGTTTATAGGTAGAGTTTGAATGGAAAGAACATCAACGAAGACACATAAGAGAAATCTCTAGAAGATCAGGAGGAGTAACGTGAGTGTGCATCGATGGAAAAAAGGCAAGGAGCGAATAGTATGCAAGAACAACAAAGCTTAGAAGAGATTGTGCTTTGCGCTTTTCAGAAGTGCAGCTGAGGTCCAAGAGAAGGACTCGCAGAAGGTTCAAGGGTCGAGGCCTTTGACACTTAGTCAGTCTTCTAGGTTGGGAGGAAGCGTAAGCTCATAAGGAGGAGCGACGGTGGCCATCAGATCGGAATCCAGTGACCATAGGAAGCATAGATGAGGAGATCATATCTCAGTCGTTATATCTGAGTGCATAGACCAACAACTATTGGATCCTAAGGAAAGTACACGAGACAAGTTTCAGATTCATCAAAATTTTCCATCGTCAGAGGACATGTGGTGAGTGATTGGAATTTCACTGACTCGCAAACCGAAGAATTCAAAGGTGCGAGTTGTGGGAACTTGCAATACGCGAGGTCATGAAACAATATTGGTTGTAGGAGCCAGAGGACACATGGCGAGCAATTGGAGTTTCATTGATTCACAAATTGGAGAATTCAAAGGTGGGAGTTGTGGGAACTCGCGATACGCGAGGTCGCGAAACAATACTGGCCATTGGAGCCATAGGACACGTGGCGAGTGATTGGAATTTTGTTGACTTGCACATTGGAGGAGTCAAAGGAATATGACACAGGAACTCGTGATATGCAAAGTTGTGAAATGTTATGGATCGTCAGATCACCAAGGATCTAGACAGTTGATCTGATATGAAGTTAGAGTCCATGATATTGATCAGAACCATCGATCAGAGGGAGGGATCTCGACCATTGATATGATATGAAACATTTTAGAGTTTCTCATTTCGGGAGTTTGGAAGAAACTCACAACAAGAGGTCACGATATGATAAATTGTGAAACACCCTCGTGTTTGGCCCCTGGTCATAGCTTGTGGTCACATAAGAGGAAGAGAAGTGAAGGAGCTAGTGTTGCTAAGCTCCATTTCAGAGTTGTGCGTTTCAGGATTTTGAAAGAAACTCACAGCAGGAGGTCGTGATATGAGAAATCGCGAAATCACTTTATGTTTAGCATTCGGTCACAACTCGTGGTCATGTGAGAAGAAGGAGATAGTCCAGCTAAGCTCCATTTTGGATATCACATCTTGGGAGAGTCAAGATGTCTCATACCAATATCCCCAAGGTCACGAGTTGCGAAGCGCCTATTGGATAGGCGAATGGTCACTGCCAGTGATTGCATGAAAGGAAGGGGCTTAGCTAGAAGAGCTAGCGCCCACTGCATAGTTTTTCACAGAAAGGGAAAAGGTTCCAAGAGAATGAGGGCACAAAGGTTCTCTAGGGAACTTCCAGAAACCATTGATTGTTTCTGCAAAGTGAATTTGAAGAGGCTTGAGGGTGATCGGCATAGAAGACAAAGAGTCTCGACTACGAGATAAGCCAAGGAATCTCAGGATAACGTCCAGTGATGATGAAGAGATTCGGCAATGATAGTGAAGATGAA
>JASDQU011440219.1:6373-23748 GCA_032191745.1 Picea mariana | reverse complement strand
AGCAAAATGAAATGAGCAAAAATTATATTGATACTCTAATGAATGTTTTTGAGTGTGCAGGGTTTACTAAGGAAGAATGTGATGTGAAGCACTTAGGTGAAGTGCCACATAAGTTTGATGAAGAATTAGAATTTATTGAGGAATGGCTTCAAAAGCCATATTATGATGAATGCAAAGAAACATTATATTATGATGAGGACTATATGGACACAGAAGAAGAAGATTGCATTACAGATACAGAAATTGAGTCAGTTTTTATAAAGTGGAGTCCTAAAGAAATAAAGTACTACTATGAGCTAATGTTGCAAGAGTCCGTTGAGCATGACATTGTTGATTGTATCCAGAAATGGGAGCAACATATTTATGTGGAGTTGGAAGCATTTGCGAACATTAATGACAAATTTTCTCAGGACAAAGAAAATGCAAAAGTGTTGAGGACAAAGAACAATAATCAGAAGTCAAATTCCAAAATGCCGAGGAACAAAGAAAAAAGGGCTATGAAGCATAACAAAGTCAAGATGAAACATATATGGAGTAGCAAGCCAAGGAAGAAGCTCCATCTACATCACTATCTAAGATCAAGAAAGGTTAAGATGAAATTGTTAATTTGTAAGCTTCTCTGAGACTGAGACCATCAAGCATGTTATATTCTGCTCTGTTATGTTTGATAGAAAATCCATTTCTCCATTAAAGGGAAGTGTTGGAATAATGTTGAAATTAGGATACTTAGTTAAGATCTGCATAACTAAGTTGTTGTGTGTCTTTCCTGTTTAGGTTTGCATTAGTTTCAGATCCACCTTTGTAGGAGGTTGTTGTGAACACCTTTTGCTATATATATGTGTAATTGATTTACATTATACAACAGATAATGTGAATGTAGACTCACGAGTGATGTGCCCTTGTGGCCTCACTGTTATTGAGATTAATTGATCTCTGTTTTTCTAATTATATAATTTTGGGTTCCAATAAATGCGATTTATCGGCATTCATAAACATGGTATGGAGCTTCTCGACACTATTGTAAAGGTTGGTGATACAAGCCACTTTCTTAGGTTGACCAGACGCTGAAAGCAATTTGATAACAATAAAGGTTGGTGATACAAGCCACTTTCTTAGGTTGACCAGACGCTAAAAGCAATTTGATAACAAAGCCGGTTGGCAGGGTAAGAAAGCTGAAAAGAAGATCCACAAAATCCACAAAATCCTTTCCAGCTTCCGCATATAATATCCTTTCCAGCTCTGATACCACTTGAATTAAATAAAACTTTAACTTTGAATTTTAATCCACTTATTACTCCCAAATAAAAACTCTTAGACAATCTTTGAAACACTTATTACTCCCCAAAAAAAACTCGTAGAAAATAAAGTTATAACCCTCCATTAACATATCTTCATTTTTTAGATGGAATATGAGCTTTGAATTTTAATCCACTTATTACTCCCAAATAAAAACTCTTAGACAATCTTTGAAACACTTATTACTCCCCAAAAAAACTCGTAGAAAATAAAGTTATAACCCTCCATTAACATATCTTCATTTTTTAGATGGAATATGAGCTATTGTTGTTAGCCAGGTAACAACAAATTGGTTCTGTCTAGTTTCTCTCCACTTTCTCCTCTATGAGAGTTATATTGTCACCCTGAAAAACTACTAAATCAATAGTTTCAAATACTTGATTATACTTCACACCAATGCATCTTTCAATCTGATGTATACCCCAGGAGATCCTTCACATAATAGGAGGGAGTTCACAATCGAAAACAACTTACACTTGCAACTTTAGAACTTTTAAGATATTAAAAAATTTGAAATCATATTCAAGCTTTAATAATTGAACTTTTGTTCCCTGGAATGTACCAAAAATCTAGTACTTCCTCCGTATAAAGATTTCCAAAACTTTTAATATACATATTCGTTGCAACTTACAATGATTGAAAATCATTGCAAAACGGCTTCAATCTTTTTCGAGTTTGAATCTCTGCATAAATAACGCGCAACCAATTTTCACAGAAGTTTTAGGAAATTTTACCAAATCGTTTCAAGTTTTAGCGTCATGTGGCTGGCTTTTCTTGGTGACAATCTCCGGTGGCTCAAATCGTTCTTGCTTTCAATTTTTTCTTCTTGTTTAATAGGTTTCGCAGGAACATCGAAGACTGGATCAGTATTTTTCGATTATGTTAAACAACAGCTTTTTCAAGGAAAATAGCAGCAGTCTCTCACAGAAAACGACTGCAGTTTTAAGATCGATTATTTGGCCTGCTCTGATAACAGTGTAACAGACAATCATATAAAGATAAACATGGATTACATTTATTAAATGATATGATATTTTGATATATACATTGATGTTACCTTTAGATTCAACTTCCAAGTTCTCTTGGACTCCCTATGATCGTTACATGAACTTGACTGTTCATTTTCCATAAATTTCGTAACCCTGATGGATTACGTTTCCAACAAGACCAGCCCCGAGCACAGGGAAATACAAGAGGCGCTAGGCCGGGCCAAGACTTTGTACGCCCAGAGCATGAAAGGCAAGTATGACATCTCTGACTACCTGCTTGGATTGCCTACATCTTCTCCTCCGGAAGTGGCCGATTTCATAGGCCCTGTGGAGATCAAGATGACCGAGGACGGCCGGGGTCGGGGGCTCTACGCCACCCGAGAAGTAGAGACCGGGGAGCATTTTCTGGTAAGCAACGCTGCCGCAGTTGCTTATGAGGACAGGCAGAGCGCCTCTCACGATCTTGTCACCGTGGTGGTCCGTGATGCGAGAAAGTCGCAGAGATTGCTTCGCCAACTTTATAGTTTACACAGTTCCTCTATGCCTGGCAGCCTGGATGTTCCAGATATTGATCTGTTCAAGATGGAAGGCCAAGAAGAACAAAATGAAAATTTGCAGGTAGACGTTAACCGTATTCGGGATATTGTGAATTTGAACGCATTCGGTGGAGGCGTACAGACGTTTGTTTCCAAATCGAAATTATATGATGCCAGTCTTGCCAAGCGAGGCGGGGATTTTAGCGGTCTTTGGCTGCTGCCGTCATTCATTAACCATTCCTGCTTGCCGAATTCGAAATGGCGGGATGTGGGAAGCGCATTGTTTTTTCATGCCTCCAAGCCCATCAAGAGAGGAGAAGAGATCACCATTTCTTACTTTGATACCCTCCTTCCCTTGCCGCAGCGCCAAGCCATGTGCAAGGACTGGGGCTTCAAGTGCAAGTGCAGGAGATGCATTGTGGAGCACTCTCTAAGGACATCACTGGAGCCTATAATTACAGCGTGCTTTGAGCAATTGCATGACAAAGCCAAGGAAGAATTGATTGCTGCAAGGTCTCATCAACAGCCTTTCGATGTGGATCTTCCAGTATGCGCACAGTTCGCAAGGCTTTCTGTAGATGCAGAGGCTATCATCCGGAGCTCTCCCGTCTTGAAAACGGAAGAAGAGAAGAACTGGATTCGCGCATCTTTTATGTCTGCATATCTGGCCGGAGCAGAGTCTAAAGGCTTCCCTTCGAAAATGTTGAACGACTGCTTTCCTTCCTTGCAGAAAGTAACTATGGAGGCCATTCAAAGCACTGTGCCCGGGGACATTAGAAATTTGGTCATGGCAGCTCGGCAGTTACAAGATTTCCAGCGTTGGATCGGCGATGAAAATGAAAAATCTATTACAAGATATGCATCGGACAAGGCGAGGGAGGCATGCATCAGTGTCTTTGGCAAACATGATGAAGATGCTCTCAAAGCGCTCGTGCTCAAGTGTTCAAACCTATACTTGTTGTAGTATTAAAATATTTAACTTGCATTCACTCTGTCCAAGTGTAAATTTGAAGGGCCAAACATTACATTCACAACATTTTAATCGCCAAATAAGATTTATATAGAAAAGAATTTATCCATTCTACCTCTCTTTAAATATCGTTGAATACTCAGGGTTTAAATATCTCTGCTCGTCAGACTTTTATTTTAATTTTTATATATTTTGTTTCTCAAATGAATTTTAATATGAGTTGTTACCCTGTTTTGATATGAATGGCATTGGCATGGAGTAAAATCTTTTCTGCTGGAAGGTACGTTATGTTTTGTTATTTTACTTCGTTAGATTAGCGCAAGCTTTTATTATTTAATAATGTAAATAAGGAAAGAGAAATTAAGAATGAAAAATATGTAATGATACATTGTAAATAAGTAAGATAGAATTTTTTAATGAATAATGACCAGTGACTGATCGAGTTCTTAGATGGTAAAGTTTGTCTTAATTTTGAACTCATTTTTTTTAGTTAAGAAAATAATCATGGAAAAAATTGTGTGATGTTTTGAAATTTGTAATTTTTTAATAGACATTTTATCCATCATTAATAGACATCTTATCCATCATTACGGACAATGTCCATTAAAAATATTTGAAAGTTGGATGTTTCAAAACATTTCACACAGAAATCTTCTTCAACATTATGATATTAACTAACTGTGAAAATTTTCACTTTCAAGATAATCGTCTCATCTAAATTACTAGCACAGGGGCAAATTCTTGGCTGGTGAAAGCTGAAAGGTTTTGGCTGATAAAATTTTCAAAGCAATAAAAATCATGGGAATACTTAAAGAAAATCCTAATTGACACAGTGCAATTACTCTTTCTTGATTATTTCATTTAAGTTGCCAGAATCCTTCTTGATTATTTCATTTAAGTTGCCAGAATCCATGAGTTTGCTAATCATTTGAAGTGGCAATTAGATGATCACACAATAATTTTTTAATCATATTAAGTAAATATTATTGAAATTTATGATTAAAAGATGATTAAATGTACCCATTTTCAATAAGTAATTACTCTTTCTTAATTCTTTCATTTAAGTTGACAGAATCCATGAGTTTGTTAATCATTTGAAATGGCAATTAAATGATCATACAATAATTTTTTAATCATATTAAATAAATATTATTAAAATTTATGATTAAAAAATGATTAAATGTACCCATTTCCAATAAATATAAACTTTTCAACATAATTACAACACAACCTATCTTAAATTCTAAACCATTCATAAACTCAAAGTTGCATGTTAATTTTCTATGTTCTTGCCAAACAAATATGTTAGCCACATGCCAATCATATCCCGAAGACTTCGATAAGACATTGAACCAGCAGTTCTCGAATTCTGTTCAATTTTTACTGATTTTTTCACACGGAAGTGAGGTACTCTGTTTATCGTGGAAAAAAAGAAGCGACTGCGGTTTCTGTGTACTGATTTTAGATGCTCCTGACTGGTTATAGGAGGAAGTGAATAACAAATATAGCATAAGGGAGAAATACAACTCAAGGTCATATAGGAGGAAGTGAATAAGTGAATAACACATATCAGAATGCATTGTATTAAGTTGAATTTATATAATTTGACAATAAATAAGGGTTGTATGGTAGTTCATTCTAAGAATGATAAGAATAAAGGAAAAACAAGTGAAAAACAAGTGAAAAAATTTAGTATTATTGACTCCAAAATATTTAGCATAAGGTTTTGTTAAAAACAAGAAAAAACACAAAGTATTAAATGTTTAATGGAGAGATTAGCATGTGGGGAAAAAAAATAAGTGAAATGTTTAATGGGAAGGTTAGCATATGGAAGCAATGTAAAGTGTTTGGACCAAATGCAAATAAGTGAAATGTTCAATGGGAAGGTTATCATATGCACTAAGCAATGTAAAGTGTTTGGACACAAAAAATTTAGGGTAAAAGTTTGTAAAAATATGGAAGATGGTAAATTGTTCAATGTAAATTAAAGCTTAGTAAATTTTTAATGTCAAGAAAACCTTAGTAATTAAATATTAAATGTTGAATGTGCATCAAAACTTAGTAAGTAAATAAGTGAAATGTTGAATGGGGGGTTAGCATATTGTGGAAGTGAAGCTTTTAGTGGCAAGGTTAGCTGAAGCAATGTAAACTGTTTGGAAGTTAGGATAGGGAGCAACAATTACACAAGTTGGAACAAGTATGAAATATAGGTTCCTGAGTTCAATATAGGATCATTTGTATTTGCAACTAATTTATATGAGTATGCATTTGAAGAATAATATAAATATTATGGAATCTTTATTGCAAGATGCTATAGGAGTGCCAGGGGAACAAGAGCTTTGAAAAAAAATGATATAATAAATAAATTTTCGATATGAATCTTTCTATGGTGCAGAAGTAAATGTGTGTGGAAGCATCACACATAAAAGTTAGTGAAAAGTGTGCAGAGGTAGCATGTGCGAGAAGAAAAAGATGTAAATTTCTCCACATAATCTGAGATATAGCATTGGATAATGTAAAAAAAAACTAGAAACATGTAGCATAAAACTTAGTAAAAAGTAGTATGCGAAGGCTAGGATGAGTCGTAAGTATTTTAAAGTGTTTCTATTGTAGGATTCACTGAAGCAATGTAAAGTTTACGGAGGATAAGATGTGCAGGTGTATGAGAAGCGAAGGGCTTGTAGTTGTTTGTACAAGACATGCCATTTAACATAGAACTATGTAAAAACATCTACCATAAAATTTTGTAAAGAGATTGGGAGATGGAGATGAGGAGAGGCAATGTAGAGTGCACCAAGCAAAGGATGTGCCATAAACAATGTGAAGAGCACGGAGGCTAGGATGTGCACGAGACAATGCAAAGTGTGCACAACTTAGGATATGAAGAAAATAGTGTTGGTTGTGGAGCCTAGTTATATTCCTAATTCATATGCAAGTCAAAGAAACTGCAAGATACACAATTCATGCCCCCCCCCATGAGAGGGCCAAATTTTTTGTTTTTTTATAATTCAAATATTGTAATTTCATAGTCAATATGGACCGTTCATTACAAGGTCGCAAATCTGATGGTAGAAGTTATGTTAGAGTTTTTTTCCCTAGAAGACAACCCTCTTTTATGAGGGAATTGTATTGCGGTTGTGTATTATTGCGAATATTGTATTCTGAGAGAGGAAACTGTGAGAAAAAGAAGAGGAAGTTACAACAGGTGTGTTGTAGGTTGTATCCCTTCATTTGTTGGATAATAATAAAGGAAGGACCTCGAAATTTCTCTAGTGCACTTAGCCCACATTGGGTGAACCATGTATATTTGTGTCTCTATTGTATTGTGTATCTTCTGTGTTTTATTTCCACATTTGTTTTATTTTATTGCTCCTTGAATCTGTTACTGGTTTCAATGTTTTTTTTTTCCAAAGTTTATAAAAGACAGTGTGCAAACGATGGAAGACATGAAATATAGTGCAAAAAAAAAAACAATATTGTCAAAATTTCATCTTAATAGGAAAAATGTTTTTTCAACCAAAGCTCAGAAAAGACAATGTACAAAGAATTGAATAGATCGAATACAGTGAAAAATAAGGGGAATTGTTGAAGTTCCATCTTGATAGAAAAACTGGTTATGTAAATAACACAAATGGAAAACAACATTGTGCAGGAAAGTGTTGGTCCATTGAACAATGTTCATTGGAGCACAGAAAACTATTTTTCAACTTGTATGTGATTTAAATGGAGTAGCATAAGTTGTCACAAATATACAATTGAAATGAAACTTGACAATGTTTTTGGTTTGTTAAGTAATCATTCACAAAGAAAGCAAGATCCGAGAAAAGGAAAGATTGTCTATTCAGTATTCACAATACACTATAAAATTTACAAATGATAGCCTAAAGGTCAAAATAGTATTTTGTAGATTGAAAGTAAATATACACATATGCAAAGAACTTAACATGATATTTCATTGAAAAATTATAAGCAGTGAACAAAAAATTCACTATTCAGTTTAAAACTCAAAGGGTTGAAAAACAATGACCATCTATGTCAAAAACATTCTTTTGAAAGCGCACAAAAGTATGCAGTTGTCTTTTACGTAATGATTGTGAAAAAGTATAAAAGTAAAAAATAACATTTAGCATAATGGAAATAAAGTACCACATATGCACAAAACTTAACAAGACGTGTTGGATTACTTAGAGGGGGGGTGAATCAATAATAGAACAATTTAATCCTTTCTAACCATAAAATCCAAGTGTTATATCAATGAAGCATTATCATCCAATAACTACAGAGTAAATAAGCAATGAACAAATGAACAATCATACACATACACAGTACACTAGTGTTTTACGTGGAAACCCAAATCAGGAGAAAACCATAGAATGCTTTTTCTTATATGTCTTGAAGAATTACATTCATTGGAAGCACCAACTTCTTTGTTTTCCAGCTGCAACTGGAAGGAGGCTCCAACCCCCTAGTCTCTCAGGCTACAACTTGAGGGAAGATCCAACTCCCCAATTCTCTGGCTACAACCAGAAGGAGGCTACAACCCCCTATGTTCTCTGGCTACAACCAGAAGGTGGCTATAACCACCTGTCCTTGCCCCGTCCAATCGCCCTGAAGTAGAAGTAGAATGATGGAACCACTGTCACACTATGTTGGCATAGGGGCAGACCTAGGGTTCAACGCTACAACAATGCACCAACAAAACCCTAACTACCAGCCCTTTCGGCAACACCTGCAAAGCAGATGAAGTCTCACCCAAGGTAGAGGCAGGGGTGGTTGCAAGACTCAGGTGTCTACAAGCTTAGTTGGGACACAACTCTATGATTACAACACTTAGCAAGCACTTAGCATAGGTCATTCATCAATATACATTCCTTATTATACTTCGCAGAAAGTAAAAAGCATCGCAATATTCACTTAGATCTAAGATTTCATCACTTAGCAAGAGTAAAACAAATCAAATCCAGTAGATCAACACTAAGCATCTTCATATATATCGGATCTAAAATTCATTCACATCTCAGAAGCATAAAGAAAGAATAGATCTATCCAATCTAATCTAAGCACTTAGCAATATGAAACATCTAAGAATAAACACAAAGCATGACACACAGTATTTACGTGGTTCACCCCCACCCTGGGGCTATGTCCACCAACTCTTCTTCTGTGTTAGCTTAAGTTAATTAGGTTATAGCACAAAGCTTATCAAAATCCTACTCTGCGTAGGATGGGAGATCTGCGCACACCTTGCCAGATCCTCCTTCCTCGAGTAGATCTAGCACAAAGCCTCCTTACAATCTATGCACTCAACACTTACAATACTTGCACTCAGCTCTGCAAGTTTATCACATAGATCAACTCTTATCACTAAGCCACTACTAACTTCGCTTTAGAGCCTCTTCTTATATAGCCTAGAATTCTACTTATATATTTACAAAAGTGGGCCTAAGCATGGGTAAACCCATGGGCCGACATCCCTTTCCTGTTACATGTTCCCCAAAACCCAAAAAGGACCCAAAGTGGGCCGAGATCCCGTGATCTCTTCTTCATCCTGCGCGCTTCCTTCGATAGGGCGTTGAAGTCCCAAAAATGGTCAAATATGACCAAGTATCTCCCAAAACTTGGTCAAGGGCCAACAGGCCCCCAACACTCACCCGTGACTCGTCCCGAGTCACTCAGGTCTGACCAATTCTACTTTGAATGCCTCGAGCTTGGCTTGAGATGCTTCAACCTGCTACATTGCAACTGCTTCCTGCTCGGTGAACTCTTGGATGAGTGTGACATTCACTGGCCCTTCTAGGCATTGTTGTGTTGAATTCATGACATGTTTCAGCTCTGCTCCTTGGTTCTCAATCTCTATAAATAGCTGACATGCCTTATCCCACAAAGGTTGAAGTTGCTGAGTTACTTCCATTACCTTTCTTTGGATCATATGGATCTTCTTCTATGCTATGCATTGCACGTGAGACCGTTTTATTTTCTCTATGGGTGATAGGGCCTTCAGTTGCACATGTAGCTTTTTGGCTTCATGCTTCGCCTCCTGGAGCTGCGACTCCAATTTGTGCAATTCTGGATTCTCGGTTAGGTTCTCATGTATCTGCACACTTCTGCTACTTAATTGTTTACATTCCTCAGTGAGTTCTTTAATCTTTTCTACTATGCTCTAGGTAGTAATTTCTCACTGGTCATGCTCTTCTTGTGGGGTACTTGGTATGGTCTGAATCTCTAATTCTACAACTCTTTGTTGAAGTTGCTGAATAACTTCAACAAGCTTCATCACTTGGTGTTCTAAGGGTTCTTTTTCTTTTTGCTCTAAGCTGGTCATAGAGAGAATTGCTCTGTTGACTACTTCTTCGATCCTGATCTACTTCGCAAGCAACTTCTCCTTTTTTTTTTGGATCTTCGCTCTGTCTTCTTCCAATTTTGCTTGGAAAGCATCCCTCTCTTGTTGAGCAGCTCGACGTTGCTCAATGATTTCCTTCTGTGCTTTCTTTAAGGCCCGGGTGGCATGTGTGGTTTCTTCCTGTGCTTTCTGAAGGCGTGCTTCGACTGTGGCAGCAATCTTGCATAGTTGAACTGGCTCATCTCCCTCTTCTGTTGTTCCTTCTAGCAGGGGCACAGTGGAGACTGTGTGGCTAGACTGAAGTGATTTCTACACTCATGAGAGCTTGCACTCAATTATTTTGTACATTGCCTCTTGCTTGGCTTCCAACTTTTCTATTATTTCTTCTATAGCTTCGTTCATAGTGGCGAGGAGGAAACTGAAGTCATCTAGGGTGAGTGTGGTCTTCGTATTGGTTACAGGGGTTCTAGGTTTCTTTTGGGAGGAGTATTTCAGTGTTGAAACCTTCCTTTTCTTCGATGAGTCCTCTTCATCTCCTAGCCTCTGTTCGACTTCTTATAAGTCTTCATCATTACCTTCTTGCTCAGGTGTAATGGATGCAGTCCTTACAGATCTGCTGTCTATATCCTGTATTTCCTCATCCTTCTTCATCTTCGTTGTTTTCTTTGTCTTACTGGGCTGAGGTGTATCCTACGCAGCTTATGGGTCGTCGATGTCGAAAAATTTTGCAGGGTCTACTGAAACAAGGAGGTTTGCCGACCATTCCTTGGTGATTTCCTTCAGGCCTTCTTCTGTCAGCTTATAATAAGACTGTAATTGCTCGTTGTTCTCATCAACGCGTACTGTTATGTAAATGAAGTGGTTATCCGCGTTGAACTTCATTAAGGACCTAAACTTGAGGAGGGTATTCGGGGTTATCCGAGGCTAGGACTGGATGGCGAGCTTCAATTGGTTGTAGTAGGCATGGAATACAACATTTTATTGCCATTTTTTGCTCATATCATTCGAGTACCATAAGGTACTGAACTTCACAGCTAAGGGCTCAAAATGGTTGAGGTCTGGGAAGGTTGCATCTTCCGATAGATCCCATGCAACGAAAGCTATAAGTATCAAGAGTCAGCTAAAATGGAATTCATTCCCCTGATCCTGGGCTTCTCTGCATTCAATCTCTAGTTGATTCACCAGGTACTTCGCCCAGTTCATTTGTAGTCCCTCTGCGCACTTTCCTGCGAGGTCAACTACAAAGATGGATACTTGCGTGGGTTGATTCTTGCGTACCAACTTCCCTACGATCAGTTGACAGATGAGGTGCACTATGCCACTTTGAATAGAGGCTACCTTGTAGCCTCACGCTCCTTTGTCAACATCGCCATAAGCTTCTTTGATCTTCTGAGCAAGAGCACGGTCCACGGTCTTTCCAGGATAGTAGTCATGGGGATCAGGGCCCTGCATACTAAGCCCAGTGATCTGATTGATCAGTGTTAGATAAATTATTATGCACTGGTCTAACCATAGGTATCCTTCGTGGTAGCTCACCGAGAGTAGCTTAACACAGGCATTGACTTCTTGGTGACGTATGAAATGTGGGATCTTCACGACGTTCAACAGAGTGGACTACATGAGGTTCATAGTCCATTGCTGAGGGATGATCTTCGAGTTCTTTCCCTTGTATTTGGTTAGGTACTTGTGCGGGGAAATCATGTTGTAGACTTTACAATCTCCCAGGTTGAAGTCACTAAACTTCAATGATGCAATCTTGTCTTGATCTATGCGGACTGCATGTACCCCTTTCGGCAGGTACGCGGTGACTAGAGTGTATTCGAAGTCTCTAGGCACACTATCTCTGTTGATCACACCTCTTAGAGGTGGTATGTAAGAAGGTAGGATGGATGGAATGAACCTCGCGTTGGCCATATCATCTTTATGTTTGGTTCTGCGTTCTGCGTCGATTTGGGATGTTCCTGCTCAAGCAGTCGATGGGGAGGCTTACACTCCTCTCATCGATGATGCCCGTAAACCTATAGACAACCCTCATTCTGACATGAATCTTTCGTCTCTAAGGCTAGAGAGTAACTCTCTTATAGATTCTTCAGTTGCGCTAAATTCGTCGGACATACGCGCTCGGGAAAAAACAATCGAGGTTCACAATGATTTCAGATACTGCACTCGGATGGCTAACCAGATTGCAATTACCATTGTATACAATCACTAGTCTACGGGATTCAAATTCTCATTTTGGTAAAAGTGTTATTCGGGCATGGCGCGACAAGTTAAATAATAATTCGGCAACGGTTTGCTTGCAACGGACATGAAGCTTCCATTAACGTTGATCTTTCCATTATGGTGTAGTTCAACGGTCTAGTGACGATCCTTTAATTATTTTCTGTCCATTCGGGGTGGAAGTCAAATGGGTATATCAGACCAACGACTATACCGCTTCTTCACGACAAAGTGCCATAGGTTGTTGTTCTGATATCTCGGCAAAGCTCCCATTCTGCAAGTTTTATTTCTGCGATGTTCTATCTGGAATCTCCTGTAACTTTTTGATCTTTGACTTCTTCTTACTTAACTTTCTATCTTTCTTTCCAGTGAGGTTCATCTCAATAGTTCTTTTCCCATTCTGGTTCCTATTTTCCTTGGATATAGTTACTTTGCATTGTTGAGGTTCTTTATTAGGGTTTAGGTATAACATCTCTTCTTTATCTGAGATAGAAACTTCAGTCTTTTGTGAGTCCTCTGGTGTTCTGATAACTTTGACATCTGGGTTCCTAGTGTGATATAACTTCGATCTATTCTCCTATTCTTCAATCAACTGCATGATCCTTTTGGTCATGAAGTCTTTTAACTCTTGTCTCTATTGTTCTAAAATTTTTTCTTCTTCCTTCTTTTCGGCTTGATCTCTTTCAATCCAAGGATTTCCAAGTAACATAGTAAATGAGGCGTTGTCCTCAATAAATTTGATAATCTCAAAATCTTCTTCTATCAAAGTTCCATTAACATTCATAGATATCTGATTGAGTGTTCCACATAGGTTCAATAGTTTTCCTCTGAATAACCCTATTCCAGTCAGTGAAGGGGTCATGACAGGCCTCCCTATAGCTTCCCAAGTTCTTTCTGTCATAAAATTCACCTGTGTTTCCTCATCCAGAACACAGTCAATGTCGAAGTCTCCTATTCTTACATCGATGCATTCTTTCTTGTTAAAGACCTCTGATAATCTAACATGTCGGTGATCATTCAAGGTGTTTTGTATCTGTAGTAACATCTTGTCTGATTCTCTCTGGGGTTCTGTTATTTATGGATCTGCCTTAGGGTTTTCTTATTTCAAATTCATGCCTTCAATTTTAGCAATCATTCTAGGGGAATATAATACTTCGTGGTCCAAATCTTTGCAACAGAGACAACTAGATCTTTCACTAGGGCATTCCTTAGCTAGATGTCTCGGTCTTCTGTAACTGTAACATAGGGTTAATCCTCTCTTTCTTTTAAGTGATCTCTAGCCTCTTCTGTACTGCACACTAGGATCATGGTAGCTAGTCTGCAAAAAATTCTTCCTAGGGTCTTGCATCCACTTGTTAGTCCATACATTCTTTCTATACATAGGTATAACATATCTATCATTATACTTATCAGATCTATTCATATCAAGTTTTCTTTCATCTATCAGAGCCCTAGTTTTCAAGCTAGGACATAATCTATCAAACATACCTAGATCCATACTCCAGAAAGAAAAATTTTCACTTATTTTACTTTTGTGGAACACAAAGCTTCCAAATCTAACAAACAAAATTTGACTATTCTTACTTCTATCAGAGCACTGAGCTTACAGATCTAAAACTTTTCACTATTATTACCTTCATCAGAGCACAAAGCTTATAGATCTTACCTCTTTCTTGTAGATCTGACCTCTTTTCTTCAGTAACTTCCACTTTTACTTTTCTTAGAGCACAAAGCGTTCAAATATCGCTTATTTATTTTAGATCTAGCCTTCGTTCTTTAGCAAAAAGATTTTCAGATCAAGTGGAATACTACGCACTAGGGCAACAAATCTATGCATAGATATTTCACAGTTTCTAGATTGAATCTTTGATCAAAGCTTTTCTTTCTCAGTTCCCAACAATCACACTTCCAGGTCCCAGCAACGGAACCATTTGTTGGCACAGGGGTAGATCCAGGGTTCAATGCTACAACAACGCACCAAAAAAAACCTAACTACCGGCCCTTTCGGCAACACCTGCAAAGCAAATGAAGTCTCACCCTAGGTAGAGGAATCGATGGTTGCAAGACTCAGGTGTCTGGAACCTTAGCTGGGACATAGCTATGTGATTACAACACTTAGCAAGCACTTAGCATAGGTCATTCATCAATATACATTCCTTATTATACTTCGCAGAAAGTACATAGCATCATAGTATTCACTTAGATCTAAGAATAAGCACAAATCATGACACACAATATTTACGTGGTTCACCCCCACCCTGGGGCTACATCCACCAACTCTTCTTCTGTATTATCTTCAGTTAATTAGGTTACAACACAGAACTTATCAAAATCCTACTCCACATAGGACAAGAGATCTATGCACACCTCGCTAGATACTCCTTCCTCAAGTAGATCTAGCATAGAGCCTCCTTACAATCTGTGCACTCAACACTTACAATACTTGCACTCAGCTCTGCAAGTTTATCACATAGATCAACTCTTAGCACTAAGACACTACTAACTTCACTTTAGAGCCTCTTCTTATATAGCCCAGACTTCTACTTATACATTTACAAAAGTGGGCCTAAGCGTGGGTAAACCCATGGGCCTGCATCCCTTTCCCATTACATGTTCCAAAAAACCCAAAAAGGACCCAAAATGGGTCGAGATCCCATGATCTATGCTTCATCTTGCGCGCTTCCTTTTATAGGGCGTCGAAGTCCTAAAAACGGTCAAATATGACCAAGTATCTCCCAAAACTTGGTCAAGGGACAACACACTATCACTATAAGATATACCACTGTAAACTTGTACTAATAAATCTAAACCATGCATCAACCTGTACCTCAAATTGTACCACAAACAAGTGTATCAACCGTGCACCAACCTGTACCAAACAACCTGTAATCAACCTGTACCATAAACAAGTGCATCCAACCATGTACCAAGTATGTACCAATCAAGTGTCAACTATTCATCAACTATGACTCATCAATATGTACCAACATCATCAACTATAAACCTCATGTATGTGCCAACTCATCAACTACTTGTCTCAACCATGTACTCACCATGTACCTCAACCAAAAGCCCTCATCAATTTCATCATCCAAATCTTATTTGTAGCTCCATAATAGACGTGGTGTATATGATCACATTCCTGCAAACCTTCCTTAACTTTAACAACAAGAGACTAGCATTTTCATCAAACTTTTCTTTAGTCTCACATGCCTAGTTTTGGATTAGTCAACAACCCTAACTTGAAGTAATCATAAATTTGTACCTATAATGTATAAAGATTTTAAACCGATATGCAATGTTCTTCATTGTTTTTCATGAAATTCCTCCAAGTGTCACTACTTGGAACCTCTCAGAAAAGGAGTTATAGAAAAAATGGCATACCTTGCTGAATTCTGTCTTATTCTAGAGAACGACCTTGTAGAGCATGCCCCACAAGGAATATTTGTTGAAATGATATGAAACTATTATAAAGAATACTATAGACTGTAACATAACCAAAACATTTTTTTTCACTGAATTGGGATCTATTATGAAGAAGTTATGACATTTTTACCTGAAACACTTGTTTTTGACTAGTTTCAGGACTAGCCACAAACCCTATATTCCATGGACTGTAACTCCCAAAATACAACGACCTACAAGATGAATTTTTTACCACGGATACTTGGATATGTTTTCTCAATGGCATATAAATTTCATGATCTGAAGCATTACAGAAAAAATTTTTATAGCGAAAATGGTGAGATGACCTGTAAATAACATACCTTAGAAAACACCATCAAAAGAATTTATCCTTCCTTGCATTTCGGCCTTCTTTTCTTCACTTTCCTCAGAATTTCAGCTCAGATATCATTTGGTTACCTCAGACACCTATAGGTATTAAATATTCTCAAGTGTGTATTAAATGAGAGAGCCTTGCCTCTTATTTATACTCTCCAAGTAGCTTCCTTAAAAACATTTTCTAGGTCACTTTACCCACTTTCCTTATTTTAGGCTTAACCCACTTATAATTTCTCAATTAAATTTATTATTGAATTAATTTATTTTGTACTCACTTTGAATCCTAATACACTCATCACTTCACTTTATTATTTACCTTTTAAAATCTCTTAAACCACTTTGACTACTTTGACCTTTTGGGGCTTCTAGAAGACATATGAGGGTCCTCCAAATTCGTAAGGCCATAACTCTCAAACCATGAGGAGTTACGTGACATTCCACATACCAACAGAAATGGATTGACATGTAATATCCATATAGAATAGTATTACCTTCAAATATATAAAAAATCATACCGTTATCCATCAAACAAACTTGGGTCCATTAGCCAAACCTGGGTTCTCCAACTTCACATGGTCATAACTCTCTAACCGTGAGGAGTTATGTTACATTTTACATACCACCGGAAATGGCATGACAAGAATTGTAAATCTAGGATTGTTTCCCTGAAAAATTCACTATCCTTCATCTTATTATTCTGCAATTGAGCATGATTTCTCTTACTCCACAAAGCGTCTTCTCGTGAGGGCTTTCACCATAAGGGGACCACTTTGGAGTTCATCCATATTTACTTCTTATCAACCATGAAAAAAAAATAATGATTCATATTTATCTCAAACAATATTGGGTCCATTACCCAAACCTTTGTGCTACGAGGCTTTCTTCAAGGGTTGACATCAATGACAACCAACCTTAATCAACAATCTCCCCCTTTGGCATCGATGGCAACACTATGATGCAATATTGAATTCATATCACTCATGCTCCCCCTGGAACCATGCCTTTGTCGTCTACATATGATAAATATGCTCCCCCTGGAACCATGCCTCTGTCCTCTGCCTCTGATAAATCTCTCCTTCTTTGTCATCAATGGAAAAGGTATCTTTTCATCCGGGGTTGCTTCCCCTGACTGAACTATCCTCTTATGTTGCTTCCTCGTGTACATATAAGACATATAATATAAGCATTCAAAAATAATTCAAAAAACATTCATTTTCGAGTAGAAATAACTCCAAGACCTT
>JASDQU011440217.1:13026-23614 GCA_032191745.1 Picea mariana | reverse complement strand
TTGTTATTGTACAATATGAGTCCAACTGCTTTATTGTACACTTATAAGATCCTTACTTTTCTTGTAGATAGATATTATTTGTCTCAACCGATTAATTTTCAAGTGTGTGTGCTATAATCATGATTGTTGAGGGTTTGGAGTACTCATGCGAGTGGATGTCTATGTCAGTGTTGAACTGACACTCGTGTGAGTTCCATCGGGTGTTAATCGTGCCAGTTTTTTTTATCAATTGTCATACAAGTCGAGTCAATCTGCAGTTATATCAGTGGCTAAACAACAGTGTTCTATGTCATGTTGATCATTAATGTTCCTCTCATTCTCGTCGGTCCTTTCCTATCGTGACTTAAATGCATTTTATTTTATGGAGTCGAATCTTTCATGGTCGGTGTTTTCTTGTGTTTGGATGACTATGTATCCTCTATTGATCTGTGGTCAATATATGGATAGACCAATTGTTGCTCTTGAGTCATCGGTTTTGTTATTGTTGGATATACTTAGTCAATGTTCTTGATATTTAGTCCGCTCCTCCGTTTTGTTGTACTTCCCCACATTTATATGATAACCACGCTCACTTGACCCACACTCACTTGAATATCTCTTTCTTGATTGGGATTTGTCTCGATCACTTGATTGTCTTTTCATGAGGATTTATCTTAAATCGGTGCATCTATCATGTCTTCTTTTTCTTAGTCTGTGACTCGACCATGGGCTTATTTCTCTCTCCATTATGCTTTTTGTTGCTTTTCTTTGAGGCTTGGAAAGTTCTTTAATACTAATCTTTCTCTTGTAGCAGTTTCATAAGTTTATAACTAACTTTGGTTTATTAGTACAAGCATGATTTATTGCCTTAATGATGTGATTTGTCTATATTTTCCGACTTCGACCAGACTGTTAGATTTGCCTTTTCAGCTCTTGTCGGTCCTTGTTGGCATTTTTCTTGCTAATTTTTTCCAACACATTTTCTCATTTTCTATGTATAATACCTTTTTAAAAGGGATCCATTAATTAATTTCTTGAATGGATTCCCTAATAAAGTTTGAAGTTGAACTTCTCTAGTTGGTCGAATTTCTTCGACAACATAAGGCCCAAGCTATGTTGTCTCTAGATTTCTTGGTTTTCCTTTTATTCTGTTGTCATATAACAAAACCAGATATCCATCTTTTATGTTCGTTTTCTTTAAATGACGGTTGTGCCATGATTTATGTTGTTGTTTTTGTACTTCCTTATGGTGCATTGAAATTAATCTTCCTTCTTCTAGCTTATTTAATTGGTACAGTCAGTCATTCATGCTTCTTCCTTGGTCGAATTTAGCTACAGTTGCTACCCTTTCAGAGTTGGACCAAAAGAGTAATTGAATAATGAATTATTTCCCTTAGACTAAATTGAATGGAGTCTGTCTGGTTGATCGTTTATAAGCATATCTATACGCCCATAAGACTACAAGTATTTTATCATCCCAGACGTTTTTGTCGCTACCACAGATTTTGGTGAGTCCTTTATGCAATGTTTTATTAAATGATTTGACCAACCCATTTGCTTGGGGGTGATATGTTGTTATTCATCTATGGTCGATCATAAAATTCTTTAGCGGGACTTGGATTTTTTCACTTACGAAGTGTGTTCCCTGGTCGCTAATTAGTGTAAGTGGACATCCAAACCTTGTGATTATGTTCTCGTAAATGAATTTTGCCGCAACTTCTTTCATGCATGATTCAATCGGTTCATATTCTGCCTATTTGGTAACATATTCTACTATAGTAATAATATATTTTGTGTCGGATATTTTTTCTCTCTGGGGAAAAGGGCCAACAAAGTCGATAGCCCATATTTCGAATGCTCGATTAGAGTTCACTGAGCTTAGTGGCATTTAATTATTCCACAGAGGTTGCTCGAGCCTTTGAAAACCATCACACTTCCTAACCTGATCCCGATAGTATTTATGTAAAGTCGGCCACCATAGACCCACCTGAAGTATATTTTGAGTTGTCATGTCGACCTAGAAGTGGCTGCCAACAGGCCCTGCGTGGGCCTCATTAATAATGTTTTCTCTTTCATGTTCAAAAGTGCATCTCCTTAGGATATCATCGTGTCCCATTTTGTACAGATATCCATTTATAATGGTGAATGGTGTTTCTTTTAGGGCTAGCACCTTTTTTATTTGTTGTAAAATCCTTTGGAGTCTTTCTGTCTTCCAAAAAATTTGATATATCCTCCAGATCTTTTGGGGCAGCTTCGACTCGAAATAGATGTGTGTCTGGGAGCTCATCGTCTATTCCTATCAGGTCCTCTCCTGTGTCAATTTGAGATAGATGGTCGTGTCAGACGTTCTTTTTCCTAGGTCAGAAGATTATGTCGAATCCAAACTCCTGGAATAATAGCAACCAACAACAAATCTTTCCTTGGTGAGCTAGTTTATTAACTAAATATTTTAATGTTTGATGATTTGTAAAGAATGTGAAATGGTTTGCGAGTAGGTATTGTCAAAAATTTTGTGATGCAAAAATCATCAACAAATATTCCCTTTCCGTGGTCGAATGGTTACTTTACGCTTTGTTCAATTTCTGACTGGTGTACATGTTTGGGTAGTCGACTATGTCATCATATGGTTGCGCTAGAACTGACCCAAGTGTTGATGATTGTAGCTGCGTGAGACATCCTCCAAAACACAGACTTGAGAGAAAGCCCATGAGTTAGGTGTGTGGTTCCTATCTGAGACAGAACTCGAACATTGTGTTGGCCTCCTCTATGTAGAGAGTTTAGATGATATTCCAGATGATTCTCCTATGTAATGCAGTGAGAAATAAGATCTGTTGAGTTGGACGTGCCTGTGGCTGAGCACAGGTGAACGTGTGGAAAATCCCATGAGTTGACTGCATCGTTCTGAGACAGATATGAAACGATGTATTATCCTCCTCTAAGCAGAGAGTTGCGATGATGAACTCTAGATGATTCTCCTATGTAACGCAATGAGAAAGAAGATCTGTTGAGTTGGACTTGCATGTGGCTGAGCACAGTTGAACGTGATCCTAGTGGTTGAGCACTAGTTAGTGTGGTTCTCATTTGAGATGCAGTGAGATAGAGATGTGGACATCCCTGTGGCTGAGCACAGATGGATATGCCCCTAGTGGTTGAGCACTAGTGGTTGTATGAGATCCCTTTCTATATTGTTCAAGAGTTAGACTTACCTGTAACTCTATTTGTAATGTAAAGGGTACAGGTCGGCCCCACCTTAATGTAAAAGATAATTAATATGGTAATTTTTAATTATATTATCATTTATTGAGGTAGGCCCTGTTGTGCCAATAGACACCACTGTTGATAGGTTCATTCTAATATAAGTAAAGGTAAATTCCCCATTGAGGAAAAACAACACAAGTGTGAGTTTGGAAATTTCAGCAAGTACTTACTTCTTGGGAAAAGTGTGCACCTCTCTTGGGTGCTAGACTTCTAGGGTTTGTGAGCACCCTTTTGTGTGCTAGTATTTTATGGTGGTGGAGGTATTTCTATTGAAGAATATAGAAAAGTATTGGTTGGGTTTTATTCCCTTGTTGAGAAGGGTTTCCCAGGATACTTCTTATGTACTTGTGCATGGTGTTTCTTCTTGTGATCATGGTTGCTGCCAAAAATTGTTTATGGTTTAAGTAAAATGATAAAAATGGAATGAGCTTCATGCTTAAGACTAGATTATTGAAAAATAAACATGGTTTCAGAGCATAGGTCTTGAAGAACCCATTTCATAAGCAATTTTCATCCATCTTCTCTCTCCTGCAAAACCATACAGCCTTCCTAGGGTTTCCAGAAATTCCGTACAACCTACCTTTCTTAGAGGTTTCAACACTTGGCACTTGGATTTTGGGGATAAAAAGATCATAGGATTGTATGACCTCCTTCAACGCACCTCCAACAAGCTTCAGATTTCATTTTTGGGCATTTTGAATTTTTGTCCTTAGGGTTTCTAGGGTTTTGCTAATTTCTGCAGAAAATTCAGAATTAGGGTTTCTGCAACTCTTTGAAGGAGCTCTTCAGCTCACCAGTGTTATCCTATCTTTCAAAGTCTTATTGTTGGAAGTCATAATTCCAACAAAACCTAAAAGTGCTATCCTAGCCTAGCCGTTAGGTTTTCTATCCCAGTTGACAAGGGTTTGTGAAGAATCTAAAATTATGATGAACAAAATCATCATGGAAGACAAGATTGATGGATCAAGAAAACTCAGTTCCTGGAAATCAAGACTTCAAGGAGATGAATACAACAACATCTTAGCACTCTCGGGTATGGTCCCTACCAATGATAATACTTGATTAATTGACAGTGGTTCCTCCAGGCATATGATCGATTTTAGAGAAAGAGACACATCTACGTGTTGTCCTTGTAGATGAAGCCAGATATAATGTGAAAGGGGTTGGAACTTATACCTTCCAACTAGATTCAGATATGCAGCTTCAATTAAAAAAAGTACTATATATACCTGGAATGAAGAGGAACCTTGTCTCCATTTTTGCCTTGGAAGACAAAGACTACAAGGTTACCTTATCAGAAGGAAGAGTTCTTGCATGCCACAAAAACTCACATATAAATTATGCCAAGGTAATTGGTGTCTGAGAAAACAACTTGTACAGATTAACCATTAGACCAGTCTAGGCCCTACTACATGACATTATCATCTTGAGTGAGCTATGGCATAGAAGACTTGCTCACATTCATTATAGAGCTCTCCCGGCTCTAGGGAAAATGGTAACAGGTCTTCCAGAGATACAGATTCAGCATAAACGTGTTTGCAAAGGTTGTTCTCTTGGAAAAAAATGTTAAAGGATCCTTCTTGAGCAGTGACAATAGATCCCAGGAAATCTTGGAATTGATACATTCAGATGTGTGTGGGCCAATGACTGTTGCATCTCTGAATGGGTACTTGTACTATGTACTCTTCATAGATGATCACTCTCAGAAAACTTGGATTTACTTCCTGAAGAACAAGGATGGATTCCTTACAAAATTTCAAGAATTCAAAGCTCAGGTTGAGAACCTGACCAGAAGGAAGATCAAGGTACTAAGATCGGATAATGGAGGTGAATACACCGACAAAGATTTCAGAAATTTCTGTATTGAATCAAGGATCAAGAGGGAGTTCACAATTCCTTACAACCCTCAACAAAATGGGGTTGTAGAGAGGAAAAACATAACTATCATCGAGGCAACCAAAGCAATGATACATGATCAGAGTCTACCTATGACTCTATGGGCAGAAGCATGCATGGCAACAATGTATGTTCAAAACACGAGTCCTCATTAGATCTTGAAGAACATTACTCCAGAAGAATCCTTCACCGGAGTGAAGCCTGAGATTGGACACTTTAGAATATTTGGGTGTCCAGTATATATTCATGTACCCAAAGAGAAGAGATCCAAGATAGACTCTTCAGGGAGAAAGGGCACATTTGTAGGATACAATGAATTCTCAAAGGCATATCGGATCTAAATTCCTAGCCAAAGGCATATTGAAATAAGCAGAGATGTTACTTTTGAAGAAGGGATAGCCTTCCAAAGATCCAAAGAATCTCAGATGGAAATTGATAGTGAGACAATTCCTTCTCCCCCTTCAGTAGTTCAGAGGGATACAGACATTATTCCAGTTGATCCAATTTCTCCAATTGATCTAGTTGTTCCAACTGATCTGGTTGCTCCAGTTGACATGCCCAGAGATATTACAGCTGGACATAAAAGGCCTGCTTGGGCCCGACAATCTCTACAGGAAGCAGAGGGACATAAAGCCCCTTAAGGAACAAGCAGAGAGATCAAGAGACCAAAGAGATTCTCAAGCTACCTTTCAGCGATGACCCACATCATGGACTCTGAGCCATCTTGTCAAGGAGAAGCTTCAGGTGAACAAGTATGGCAATATTCCATGACAAAAGAATATCAATCTATATTGAAAAATGATGTATGGGATATTGTTCCAAGACCAGAGAGAAAGTCTGTAGTGACTTCCAAATTGATTTATAAAATCAAGCATGCAACTGATGGAAGCATCGATAAATACAAAGATATATTTGTAGCCAAAGGGTTCTCGCAAGTAGAGGGAGTTGACTATGATGAGACTTTTTCTCCAATAGCCCAATACACTTCCATATGTTCTATCATTGCACTAGTTGCTTCCATGGATTGGAATCTACATCAGATGGATGTAAAGACAATCTTTCTTAATGGTGAAATTGAGGAAGAAGTTTATATCGAGAAGCCAGAAGGATTCGTTATACACAACTAAAAATCTCATGTGTGCAGGTTGAAGAAATCCATGTATGGACTAAAGCAAGCACCACGTTCTTGGTACGAGAAAATGGATGGATTCCTGATGGGTTTGGGTTTCAACAAGAGTGTTGTTGATCCAAACCTATATTATCACATTGACGGCAATGAGTGCTTGATCTGGGTCTTATATATGGATGACCTTTTCCTCACTGGTTCAGAGAGACTCATTGTTGAATGCGAACAAGCATTGACTGCCAAATTTGAGATGAAGGATTTAGGCTTGATGCATTACTTCTTGGGACTAGAAGTATGACAGAGGACAAATGAGATTTTCTTGAGTCAAAGAAAATATACTATGGAGATATTGAAAAAGTTTAGTATGACATAATGCAAATCCATGTCTACACCAATGGTGATGGATTTGAAGAAGATGAGTGATACTGATTCAGGAGAGATTGATCCACACTTGTACAGATAGTTGATTGGATCACTGATGTATCTGGTTAACACCAGACTGGATATATGTTATGCAGTGAATTTTCTTAGCCAATTTATGAGCCAACAGAGACAGACTCATTGGATAGCAACAAAACATGTATTGAAATACCTACAAGGCACAGTTGGTTATGGCCTAAGATATTCTTCCAGTGTAGACTTGAGCCTACAAGGGTATGCCGATGCAGATTGGGTAGGGAGTGCAATGGACAGGAAAAGTACCTTTGGTTGTTGCTTTACTTTAGGGTCTGCCATGGTTTTTTGGTGTAGTAGAAAACAAAGCTCGGTGTCATTGAGTACCACAGATGAAGAGTACATTGCATTGAGTGTAGCAGTCTGTGAAGCAGTGTGGCTTCACAAACTTCTAACTGATTTATTCGATCATGAGATGGATCCTACTACTATTCATTGTGATAACCAGAGTTGTGTGAAGATCTCTGAGAACCCTATGTTTCATGATAGATCGAAACACGTCGAGATAAAATATCACTATATCAGAGACATGGTGCAGAGGAAGATAGTACATGTGCAGTACCTTCCTACCCATGAGCAGATCACATATATATTCACCAAACCGCTTGCCAAGACAAAGTTTGAGTATTTATGTGAGAGACTTGGCCTAGTGGAGAATGCCTCCCTAGTTGAGAGGGAGTGTTGATGATTACATCTACGTGAGACATCCTTCAGGACACAAACCTGAGAGAAAGCCCATGAGTTGGGTGTGTGGTTCCTATCTGAGACAGAACTGAAACGTTGTGCTGGCCTCCTCTATGTAGAGAGTTTAGATGATACTCCAGATGATTCTCATGTGTAACACAGTGAGAAAGAATATTTGATGAGTTGGACGTGCATGTGGCTGAGCACAGGTGAACATGTGGAAATGCCCATGAGTTGGGTGCATCGTTCTAAGACAAAGACGAAACAATGTATTAGCCTCCTCTGAGAAGAGAGTTGAGATGATGAACTCCAGATGATTCTCATGTGTAACACACTGAGAAAGAAGATCTGTTGAGTTGGACGTGCCTGTGGTTGAGCACAGGTGAATGTGATCCTAGTGGTTGAGCACCAATGAGTGTGGTTCTCTTGTGATATGTAGTGAGATAGAGATGTGGACATCCCTATGGTTGAGCATAGATGGATGTGCCCCTAGTGGTTGAGCACTAGCGGGTGTATGAGATCCCTTGCAATATTTTTCAAGAGTCAGACTTACTTGTAACCCTATTTGTAATGTAAAGGGTACAAGTCGGCCCCACCTTAATGGAAAATATAATTAATGTAAAAGATAATTAATATGGTAATTATTAATTATATTATGAGTTATTGAGGTCGGCCCTGTTGTGCCAATAAACACCATTATTGATAGGTACAGTCTAATATAAGTAAAAGTCAATTCCCCATTGAGGAAAAACAACACAAGTGTGAGTTTGGAAATTTCAACAAGTACTTACTTCTTGGGAAAAGTGTGCACCTCTCTTGGGCGCTAGTCTTCTAGGGTTTGTGAGCACCCTTTTCTGTGCTAGTATTCTATGGTGGTGGAGGTATTTCTCTTGAAGAATATAGCAAAGGATTGGCTGGGTTTTCTTCCCTTGTTGAGAAGGGTTTCCCAGGATACTTCTTGTGTACTTGTGCATGGTGTTTCTTCTTGTGATCTTGGTTGCTGCAACAAATTGTCTATGGTTTAAGTAAAATGCTAAAAATGGAATGAACTTCATGCTTAAGCCTAGCTTATTGAAAAATAAACACCGACAACAACGTTTGAAGCATCAACATGGGCATGAAACCTTCTCAACCAGTCATGAAATTTGAATATGGGGGCTTCAACCAATTTATTCTTTAAGAATTCGAATGATTCCTGGTAGTCTTGACTCCATCTGAACTCAATTTCTTTCTAGACAAGCTCATCCATTGGGAATGTGATATCTGAATAATGGCGTATAATTTTATGTAGTATCATGTATGTCCAAGGAAGATTTTAATTTGTTTTTTATTTACAAGAGGCCTCAAGTCAAGGATAATTTTGATCTTTTCCATATCGACTTTTACACCATCTTTGTAGACAACATGGCCTAACATAATGCTAATTGGTGTGGCAAAGATGCATTTCTTAATGTTGAGGGATAGTTGGATTTGTCCACATCCTTCAAGCATTGGTCTAAGCCATTGTATATGTTTTTTGAATAAGTTGTATATCGTCTAGTCGTCGAAGTAAACAACCATCGTTTTGTATATATATTCTTGGAATTCTTTGACTACTATTCATGAGAAAAATGTTGGGGCATTCTTCAGTCCAAATGGCATTACTCTATAGGCGAAAGAGCCAAATTTTGAGACAAATGTCATCTTTGGTTGATCTTCTTTGGCTATTGGTACCTGATTATATCTCGAGTATCCATCTATAAGTGAATAACATTCGTGACCTGTGACTTCATTACTTATTTTATCGGTGAACGGAGTGCGAAATGCATCCGTTAAGGTTAGTTTGTTGAGCCTCTAAAGTTGACACAAATTCTTAACTTCTTAGGGTCGTGCTTCTTCGGTTGAACCACCATAGGGCTTGCCCATTCAACTTTGTCAATTGGATATATGATGCCTACTGATAACATTCCTTCAATTTCCTTCTAAATGATGGGCTCGTATTTTTGAGCTAATTTTTAGGGTCACTTTTTTATTGGTTTTGCTCTTGGACTGAGTTTAGTTTCCATCTCTCCCATTTCTTCTACAATTCCTTTTAGGTCTTTATAGTCTTATGCAAATATGTCTTGATATTCTTTGAGTAAGTCTACTATGTCGATTGTTTCCTTCTCTGACCAATAGTCACCTACTCATGCCATTTTTTGTTGATCGTCATTTGATATGTTGAATTATTTAGTTTTTATTTAAGCATTCATCCACTCTGGTGGTTTTTCTTCATCGAGATAACATTCTCCTTCTTCAATTCTGGTGAAGCTCTTTAGGAAGTTGGCTTGTTCATGATCTTCTTTTTCTTCCTTAGATATCTTTAGTATTGATTTTACATTGTTTTTCAACGTCGGGTGATCACTTTTCCATCAAAATCTCTAGCCCGAACAACTTATATTCTCCATGTCAATTCTTCGTGGTGTCGTAGTTCCATTATTTTTTGTCAAAACATGGTTACAAGTCGATGTTGAGCCTAGATCAACCGTCGTCTTCCCTTTTCCTTCTATGTAGTTGGAGTCAGGTTTTCTAAAAAACTTTTGATCTGTTGCGTTGCTTCTTTTAGATGTTCCTTCTCTAGGGTAAATTTGAAGTCTTGGATGAAATTTTCTTTGATGTCAGACCAATTTAGCGTATGGCCACAAGATTCTTCGATCTTATACCATTTATTTGGTAGTTCATCTAATGAGCTTGGAAACATGTGAGGCCATACCCTTTCATCTATGTATCATATTCAACGCCATTCATTCTCGCAACGATGAATATGTTCGACTGGGTCATACCCAACCTTGAAAATAGGGATGTTTGCATCTTTGGCTAGTTTCTTTTCTCCGAAACATTCTACAAAGTAAGTTGATATAGCTTTCCATGTTTGCGGTCTTGGGGAATGTGTTTCCCACCACCTTGCACCTTAGCCTATAAAGGTTTCTACCAAGCTTTGAGTTTTTTCTTGTTCTCCAACATATTTAGAAACTTCCTCGACATGTGTTGATGGAACGTTTAGTTCATTGTAACGTAGAGGATTTTTCACCATGTTGTCGGTTGGAATAAGTGTAGGGGTTTATCATAGTCTCTTTTCATAAACTATAGGTACTACTTGAATTGAATAGCATGTTCTGGAACATTTAATTGGGATGGATTCAATGGTACAACAATATTTTGAGTGTGCCTCAT
>JASDQU011440216.1:9981-23732 GCA_032191745.1 Picea mariana | reverse complement strand
CCGTAGAAGTCGCGAAGTGCCGAGAGCCGAGGCTCGTGAGAACACGTGGCACATCCATCAGGTGGGGCCCGCGCGATTGACAGGTGGGCACGCGTCGCCCGGAAAGGAGTCAACACTCTGTTGACTTCTCGCGTCTTGGAGATTCGCGAGATAGGAGCACGAAGGCTCAACGCTCGAACTCGTGAGGTTGCGAGTTGCGAGAAGTGCGAAGAGGAAGTCAACCATTGCTGACTTTCGCGTCTCGGGATTTCGAAGAAGAAGAGCACGAGAGCTCGACGCTTCAACCTGCGAGGTTGCGAGTAGCGAAAAGTGTCAAAGGGAAGTCATGCATCGCTTTCCCCGAATCGCGAAAAGTCGATAAGCACTTGGCTGGCTTAAGCGCATAGACACGGGACAGGGTCACGTGGACAAGACCCCAAGGGGGAAACCTGCCACTCGCTAGCCCTGTCGGGGTTCGGCGCTTCGCCGTGTCGGGGTTTGCAAAGTCGAAAGACTCGACGCTCTGGTAGTGCTRAGTCGYGAAGAGCRAMAGAACGCCATACTTGTTCGGCCTGTGGTCGCGACCCAYGATCACATGGAAATGGACAAGGAAGGAACTAGCCTATGCTAAGACYCCCGTAGGTATCTCRGGGATTCTGATCCTCGAGAATTCGATGAAAATTTTTGTTTTCCTTAGTGGGTATGTGACATTGTACGTTCCCCCTGACTTTTGCATTAGACTTACATCTTGACTTTTGTCTTAGACTTACAAGGCTTCTACCTTTGCCTTGGCTTGACTCACAAGATCATATAGCATCTCATTCGTCCTGATTTTTGCTTTGACTCACAGAGGTTGTATGTTCCCCCTGGCTTTTGTCAATACCTCAAAAGACTGGTTGATTCTCCAAATCTCCCTGGCTAGCTTTAGGGTGGCCACTTAAGGCCTCTCATTGGAGAATGTATTCTGATGCTGCTATTCCCTCTCAGTGAGGGACACATTTTCTGCCATACCAAGCTTGTCCTGGAAGTACAAAATTTTTCCAAGAGACAGAAGCTTAGTCCAAATATCTACTATCTGCTCATCAGTACGAATGTACTGCAGCTTGATGGTACGTCTTTGGACCATGTCTCTGATGAAATAATATTTCATCTCAATATGCTTTGACCTATCATGGAAGACCAGGTTCTCTGTGAGCTTTAAGCAACTATGGTTATCACAATGGATAACAATTGTTTCTAACCTCTCTTGAAACAACCCAGACATAAGCTTTCTCAGCCACATTGCTTCTCTGCTTGCATTATTGGCTGCTATATACTCTATTTCAGCTGTACTTTGTGCTATGGAGCCCTGTTTCTTGCTCGACCAAGATATCATAGTTGAATCCAAGCTAAAACAGTATCTGGAAGTACTCTTCTGGTCCACTGAGCTCCCAACCGACTCTGAATCAACATAACCATGAAGTAACACTCCTCCACTGGAAGTGTATCTAAGTCCATATGCAATGGATCCTCTCAAATATATGAGGACATGTGTAGCAGCAATCCAATGTCCGTATCTCGGCTCAGACATGAATTGACTCAAGGCGCTTACAACAAAGCATATATCTGGCCTTGTATGGATCAAACACATCAAGGATCCAATAAGCTGCCTGTACATAGATGGGTCCACCAAGTCAGATTCAGAATCTGACTTATGTAACTTCTTTAAGTTAGATACCATGGATATAGACATGGATTTACAATCTAGCATACCAAATCTGTGTAGTATATCAACTGCATATTTTCCTTGAGAAAGGAAAATTTTATTTGACTTTTGCCATACCTCCAAACCAAGGAAGTAATGTATGAGACCAATGTCTTTTATTTCAAATTCAGAAGTGAGCTCCCTCTTACACTGAACTATCAAATGTTCCTCTCCTGTAAGGAACAAATCATCAACATATAGAACCAAAATTAGGGGATGATTTTCTATTACCTTGAAATATAGGTTGGGATCAACTGCACTCTTGGAGAAATCCAAGCTCTGAAGATAACTGTCAATTCTCGCATACCAAGCCCTTGGTGCCTGTTTCAGCCCATATAGTGCTTTCTTTAATTTGCACACATGTGACTCTTTTCTATGAACCACGAAATCCTCTGGCTGTTCTATATATACCTCTTCCTCAACTTGACCATTGAGGAATGTTGTTTTAACATCCATCTGGTGAAGTTTCCAATCCCAGAACTGAAGTGAGGGATATGATGGTCTTGATGGAAGTATACCTTGCAATAGGTGCAAATGTTTCATCATAGTCAATACCTTCCTTTTGAGAAAAACCACGAGCCACAAATCTCGCTATGTATTTCTCAATACTTCCATCAACTGCATGCTTAATTTTGAACAACCATTTAGAAGTAACCACAAATTTTCCTTCCGCTCTTGGAACCACTTCCCATACATCACTCTTCATGATGGATTGATATTCTTCCACCATGGCATCTTTTCATATTTGCTGCTTAGCAACATCCTCATAGTTGGTGGGCTCTGCATCGCTAATCTGAGACATAAGAGCCACATAACCTGAATATCTTTGAGGTCTATTACTTTCTCTGAATGTACCTTAAGGAGCAGCATGTTTTTCTTCCTCTCGCAGAATTTCTCTACAGCAGGTAGGCTTCCTCTTAGCAGGAGGTACCTCCAGAGGTCTCTCTATCTGTTCTACTGGATCCACAATATCAAACTGATCCAGTGGCTCTTTAGGTTCCTCCATCTCTGTATCTTGCTGCAACTCTTTAGATTGCTTAAATGCAGCTTCTTCATGAAAATGTCACATCCCTGCTTACCTAGATATATCTTTGGCCTGGAACATAGATCTTGTAGGCCTTGGATGTTTCATTGTACCCAACAAAAAATTCCTTTCTTCCCAGAAGGCTCTATCTTAGTTATTTTCTCTATTGGAAAACTGCCGGACACTGTGAGACATACTATGGATTACATGCATAACACTATTGAGCTCCTGTACCGGGGACAATGGCTCAATTATAATTTTTAGGACTCCAGTGTCCAGGGCAATGGCCCGACTCAAATGAACATATCTGATGAGTTCCCAAAACCATGGAGAATAACCCATCCTGATAATAGATGACTCAAATGAGAACTTGTCAGACTCCTGTACCAAGGATAATGGTCCAGCTAACCAAGACAAACTGCTGGGTTTGCAGACCAGGGAAAATGACCCAGATTGCATCAATTACAACAGGTATATGCTGAGATCACAACTTCTTTGGACATGTGACAATACAAATTGAAATCTAGACCTGTTCTTGCTGTGAAATTTGAGTCTTGACAATCAAGCACAATTAACTAACTACATAGGATACATACCTTGTACTTTGCTAAACTGCTGTTGTCAAAAAGATGCTATTTCTGAAAGAATGTGACAATACCTTGGACTGTTGTAACTAGCAGCTCTATTCTTCTGAAGGAGATACCATAAGATCTTTTGAACTTTTCCTTCTAGATCTCAAAACTGTGACTTGTCATATATAACTGAGTGTATTGCATAGGTACTTTTCCTTACTGCTGTTTGTCCAAGAATATAACAAGATATTCATGGTGACAAACTGTTGTCTTACTCGCTGTTCTATCTCTAGTTGACTTACTGAGTACATGTGGATGAGGGTTTGAATGCAAGTCGTTGCCTCCTAGCGCTGTTGTATACAGGTCTCTTCTGCTGTCCAAAACTGCAGAGATAAAGTAAGTGCGATGCTAGTCCATCATCTCCTTGTGGAAACGTTTTGAGGCTTATATTTTCTTCATTGTCATAGGTGTCCAAATGACCTAGCCTCAAGCCTCCTTCAAGACTGTCATAAACTACAGACATAGCCCAGCGTTTATTAGAGGTAACTAAGCAAGTGTTTTGATCACCGCTTTGTCACCAAGTGACCAGTCCCTGGACTCAAAACCAGTCAACAGTGGAGCATAACATAGCTCTAAAACCAGTCACTAAACTCTGTCACAATAAGCCCAAATCAAGTACTTACCTATATTCTTGCTTCTAAAACTCGGACTGATATCCTACCTGAAATTTGCTTGAGATACACACTAGGACGGACTTTAAAAGATTCTTAAGACTTGCCTAGAATGAGCTCCGAGATTTTGCTTGAATTTGCTCCTCAAGCTTCACACAACAGACTTTAGATATGCTCCAAAACTTGCGCCCAAGTTGGATCTGCAGCTTGGCCTGGAACAGGACTGAACTTTGCCTTAAATATGGTCTAAGAGAAGGTCCTGAAGTCCGCCTTAGCTCTGAGATTATAGCAGACCTGTACCATGCCTTAAACTCACCTCAACCAAACCTTAGACTTGATTTAAGCACTCCTAAAATATTTGCCCAGACATCCTTCTATATTCGCTGGAATATTCTGCGCTTAGCCTCATCTTCCTTGTGAAAATGCCCTCTTTCAGGGTGGCTCTGATACCATGTTAATTTTCAAGCTTAAACAGATAACAACAGTTCACGGTAGTGTTCTTTAACCTTTAACAATTAACTAGAACATTAACTGAAGCATAAGGATCACTGAAAGAAAGACATTCACATAAAGGACAAGTATTTATCCTGGGAAACCCTCAAGGGGAAGAAAACCCAGCAAACTTCTTCTTGTGATATATTTATCAGTCAAACAAGTACAATGAACTTACAAGACTCTTCTAGAAAGAGGGAGATAAGATACTAGCACTAAGACAATAGTTCTTACTGTTGTCACCGTGTCTTCAATATATCTGAGCCTCTACCAGTAGCTTTTGCTATTCTCCAGCTGCTGTCATAAAACTGTTTTGTTGCTGCTTGTTGGCTGCCCCAAATCTGGCCTTAAGGCTGTCTCAGAACTGCCCTTAAAGCTGCCTCAGATTGCTGCCCAGAACAGAGTTTTTCCACCCTCAGAAAAGGCCCTTAGATGCTGTCCAGAACAGCCTTTAGTTGCTGTTCAGAACACATTCAGTTGCTGTCCAAAACACCTTCAGAACAGAGTATATTTGCTGCTATAGAACAGCCTTTTATATGCTGCCCAGAACTGAGTTATCAGCTGCTACAGGATAGAGTAGATGGATGCTGCTAGAATAGATTAGTTGCTGCCTTAGAATAGGCCTTGCTGCTGCCTCAGAATAGCCTATGCTGCTCCCTCAGAATAGTTCTAACTGCTGCTCAGAATAAGTGAATTAATCTGATGTAAAACTGATATGAAGAGAGGGCACCTCCCTCTCTTTATATAGGATAGAGTCTAGGTTAGGTAGCTTTGGGTTAGGGCCACCTCCTAGGTTAGGACCGCCCCCTAGGCTAGGATAGGATATGATTTAGGTTAGGACAGCTAGGTTTGGGCCGACCTAGGCTGACCTGGAATGGGGGCAGCTTCGGGAGGGCGGTTTAGGAAGAGGGCAGCTTGGAGGGCTGCTTGGAAGAGGGCAGCTTGGAAAAAGAATATCCTCTGCAGCTGCTCAAAATTTAACACTATTGAGGGCCTGTTGATGATGTGATGTTTAGGCCCACTTTTTTGCAGGAATTTGCTTTTGAAGAACAAACCTATTTTGGTGTAATAGGGCTAGTACGAAGAGCTACAAAAATAGTCAAGTAAAAAAAATGTAGCAACATTGCCTTAGAGAGAAAAAACTTAGGAAAAAAATGCTCTAGGGCATGCTACAAGAGGGTTAGAGCTCGAAAAATCAATATGAATAGCTAATGTTGATGAATAGAAACACTCATAGAGATCCGGTTTGTTATAGGACATACTCATATGAAAAAATGTGTTGTTATTTGAGTTAAGGAAAGGATGAGCTAAGCACTGGATTACACTTTCAACAAAATACCCCAAAAGATATAGACCACTTGATCTATATTTTTGACTAACAAGATATCTTGCAAGGAGATCCCTAACAAAAAATTATACACGCAAATTGAAATGCATTGCAGTGAATGTAAATGTAGATGGCGACAATCTCTGATATGACTAAACAATTGTTGTGATAGTTCAGAACCTTGTCATGTTTAAATTTTCAATTATTCGTTTGAAATATTGTTGAGTCCCGTTCTTCATGGTTTCTCTAACTCCAATGAGAGCATGGACTTGAATTGTAGAAACATGAATGTCTTCCAACCTGATTTTGAAAGGAATGGTTTTTCCATCACAATCTTTATGCTGACTGTGGAGTTGTGTTTGCCTTGTATTGATTGCACAATTATAACAAAGCACACTTACACATTGAATCACTCCCACTCTGATATCATGTTAGGGATGGTATTTGATTTCTTTAAAGTTGTTTTTAACTTACTAAACCTAGACACTAATAATCATCACACATAGAGGATGATAACCCAACATGCAAGAATTATCTGTGTACTATAAGCATCCCTTGATAATTATATGTTTGCTTAGGAGAGAGCAACACAAATGAATCTTGGGTGTCTTTATAAATAAGTGTTATGGTCACTTATGATGTGGGCCCTAACTCAAAGTGTGGTACTCCTAAGGTGCACGCTAACACCAATGTGGTCCACAACTAACCATTGAGGGTGTATAATAAATGGCTTGAAAGGGCCATTGGAGTCACAAGTCATGGTTGGACAACATATCTCCAACTTCTCCTTTTAAGATTAACATGGGGATACAAATAACTTAATAAGGAAATTTAGGATAAATGATCTTTGACCAAGTAAATATTACATGCCAATAGACATTTCTATCTAGTGCATCTCCCCATTTCAATGTTCTTTGGATGGTCCTAGCCCCCACCTCCCTTTAAAACATGAGATCAATACAGTATTTAGGGGAGACATTCACTGATAGTTTATTCATGTCACTTTGATCTACTCTTCACAGCCTCTTGGCCTTAGGATGGCCTTCTACTACGAGCATTTTTTGTAGTAGATAGAGTTCCTCATTGCTTGTTGTGTCTACTTTCAACATCATTGGTCACATGGCCTTAGGTTCCCACAAAACTAGTTCATAATAGGTCCTCACCAACTACGTGTTGAGATTGATCACCGCACCTTGTTGGTGGGTAGGATATGTCAATGTGCCATCTACATGAGATTCATCTACATGAGATTGAGACAAAGGAGCACTTCATCTTTAGGTGATCCATATATTATGAGATTGGTGGGAGATATCATTGTTTATTCTAAGATTAAGGAGGGTCTTGTTGCCGCCTAATACACACCTCGGGTCACGTGGAAGAAATCTTCAATCCACTGGGTGTGTCCTTGGGGGCAAGTCTCGAGTTGAGATACTGTCACTCAACACTCAACTCCTCCATCTAGGCCAACTCCTAGCGAAGCCAAGGGGGTTGTCCCTAAGAAAATAAACTAAGGCTAAGTAATCTATAGCACAAAATGAATCTAGGAGTTTATTGAAAGCAAGAGCAATACAAGTAAATCTACTCTAGTAACATATAATGACAACAATGAAAGATTTGCTTATGCTATATGTATTAAGCATATCAAATACTTCAATATAAATGATAACAATCGATAATAAAGAATTGAAAGTACCTGAAAGTGAAAGCTGATAAGCAAGACGAAAATAAAGTAGACCGGTGCCAATATTAAGATAGATGTTGCTGAAAATGAAGATGTATGTTGCAATGCTCTTGACAGTTTTATTATTAAAATGAGTTGTTTAAATTAGAGGCTTTGATTCATGAAGTGGCTTGATGAATTGCAAGACCACTTTGTGATTGTTAGTATAAAAGTGTGAAACATAAAGTAAATCTAATCTATGATTTGGACCTTTAGAAGTTATCCCTTAAAGGGTACAAAGAACAATGTTGGAGGTCCAACGAGGAGAGAACAAATCTCATTAGAGAGTATCCCCTTGACTTCACACGCAAGTTCAATGTAGGATCGCTTTTAGCAATAACTAATAAACGATTATCCTATTAAACTACTCCACACTGACCAAGGCCCGTTCTGATGGACTCCACCCTCAGATCAAGAAAGAGCTCGCAAAGGGGGGCCAGAGCAATACTAGGGCTGTTGAGGGGAAGTCTTATTTTCCAACTTTGAAATTGCAGAAATGGAATTGCAAAAAAAAGAAATATAATCTATTTTAATCTAGAAAATGAAACTATAATGTTTTGCGGTGCAATTTTTGTTTTATCCATAAGTTAGTAAAGCAAAGCAAGAAAGAAATTGAAATGGACCAGTCACACCAAAGACATCGATCCCCCCCAGGGGGATTGAAATTGGGCGTTGGGTAGCCCACTGTTTTTATTAATAATTACAATCTCTTTTTTGGGAATGCTTGTGATCCTTATAGAATCCAGATCAACAAGTTTACAAGTTTTTTAGGACAATTTATTTCAATAAGGAAAGGTGCTCCCGAGGGTCCCGGATGGTCTAAATCTTCAAAATTTGGACAACATCTCCTCTTGGATGTTCGTCTTTCTTGCAAAAAAAGCAAACAAACAACCCACAAAGATGCCTAAAATCACTTTGGAGTCTGGACAACTTGCGGAAAGAAGTCAAGTTGTGTACAAAAGTTTCTAAGTAAAAAGCTAACTAAACTAGTAATTACAACTACAAAGGCAAGCCAAATGATGAGCTTCCTTAGTGGTTTTGTTTGCTGTTTGGAATAGGAAGAAAAGTAGCACTAGAGTTGCTAAATGTCTCCTCATCAAAGGTCATGTCAAATGCACCAAATCATCATCCAAGGATGCCTTAATGATGGGGTTGTCCCCACCATCATCACAATCATCACATGTGTGACATCATCCTCAAAGTGCCCAATGTCCAAGGTGTAAAGGCAAGTGTCCAAGGTGGAAAGAGGGTGCATCATCTCTCCAAAGAGTCTCCAATCACTTGCAAGTGCAATGTCTTCCATCAAAAGGCTACAAGTCTCCGTAGTGCATTGTCTAGAAGTGTGGGCTTCTTCCCCATCTGACCACCAATATGACTGTATCTGCAATATGGAAGCTCATCTACACATCGTCCATGGCCCAAGATGTGTGAGAGCCCATATCTCAGTATGTCAAGTTAGCGTCTGACCAAACGCTTTGCATCACACGTGCAACGTCCTGGGTATAGTGCACAATGTCTTGGGTATCATCATGAGGACGTCCTCCAAAAAGGCCATGTTAAGCACATCATGGTCAAACAAAGTCCACAGAATCAGGTAAAACCAAGAACCACGAGATACAATAGTTTTTAGAATCATACGTTGACTTGGTTATCTTGCCTAATTTTAGTTGGAATCCCTCTCTTGGAGACTCTTGGCGTAATCTTTTTCCTATTTTTGGAAGAGGGCGAATTCTCCTTGAAAGGCTTGTGTCTACATATTGTGACATGGTCAACCATGGATTGAGGAGGGATCTAACTAATCCACTATTATATTATTTCTTTGACTTGTCATGGAGTTAGTTAGCAAAAAACATTTGTTTATTGTATGAGAGAAGAGACTCCCTCTATAAATAGGAGCTTTCTCTCCATTGTAATGGCTGTTGGGACTTTGGGAGATTGAGGAGCTCTCCCCTTGGACTTCGTTTGTACACCACATGCTGATTTTTGTATTAGGAAACCCTTGTAGCATGTTATGAATTGCTTTGTAATAAACTATGCTTCATTTGGATAGAGTAATGTGAGGATGTTATCCCTTTATTGCTATTGTGGTTGTGTTAACCTTTCGTTTAATAAACCCAATTTTTGTGAGATTGACATGACCACACTTTCATGACAATGCTCAAGTATGGTATGTCTATCCCTCTGAGGTAATTTTCTGCTATAAAAATCAGCAATCCAGGGCTGATTTGTGGCATGCATAGTATCCCCTATTGCCTTACATTTTCATGCACTTGTCCTCTTTGATCTATGCTTCCTTGACTCCATTCACCCAAGGTGTGATTTGGCACTTGGTCTTGAGGTTTATACCCTCATCTTTCCTTCTCACACCGCTCATCATTCTACATATACTACATCCATTTGTTTTGCTTAGGCTTACTCTTCACTAAATCACCATGTGTCTCCACTCTATAGCCTTAGCAATCCTACCTTCTAGGGAAACCCCCCTTGAGTTGGAGAAGAGCCAACCAAAACTGAGAGGAAGAGCTACTGTGGTGATAGTAGGTAACCTTCCCGAGTTGCACAAGATTAGCCCCTTGATGCTTGGGGTCATGTGGGTATGCTAGATTTTGTTGTAACATGTTGAGACTAAATTTTTGGTTAAGATCCTCCTAGCTCATAAAGTCGTTCTTTTGATAGTCATACAGGTATGCAAAAGCACAAAGGTATTTTTGCTAAGTCTTTTGGATTCAGTGCTGGGATTCTCGGCCAAACAATTGTTGTTGTTGTCAAAATTCTTAGCCCACTAGATCGGCATTTGACTCACTAAGGGCTTGAAGGCTCTTCAATTGAAAAAGGGCTTACATTTTTCCTAGGCAAGCCATATACATTAGCAAATGGCTCCAACTTGACATGAGTTAGGGAGGTGACACCTTCAACTTGACAAGTGTTTTCCTAAAAATCAAATGTTCTTTATCCTTTTTTCTCTTTTAAAATTAAAACAGAGAAAGAGGGAATGGAAATAGAATAATGCATCTTTGAGATGAAATCCTTTTCCTGAACTTTGATATTCCAATGTGAAAACACTATGTTGTATAACTCTACCAAATTAAGATTGATGATAACTTGTCTCCCAAGCTGTCCTAATATGAAAATTTGCCTTTCCAAGCTGAAATTTAGTGCTCTTCAGTGGAAAACCTGTCCTTCCAAGCTACGTTCTTTTTTGATACTTTGTGGATAGGGCCTTTTTTTATTTCGTTAGTGGGAATGTTGAAATGCTCTTTACTCGTCGGTAGACTATTTACCTAGTAAAGTTAGGCTTTGTAGTTTGTTTAAAAAACATATGTATTACTTTAAGCGACATTAGGGGCATCGATTTATTATTGTATTTTTCATGTTTTTTACAACATAATGAAAGCTAAGCCTATTTAAGTTTACTATTTTAGAGTTTATATGTTTCATGATTCACTAGTTCAAAGTGTACATTGTGTATTTATTATGAATTTTTTGGAATTAGTTTTATGAATATATATTTATCAACATATAAATGTTTTAGGTGGTGTCACCTTGTGTGTTGTTTGATGAATTTTAGAGGATACCCCTATTTCTCCTTGAACCTTGGTGGAAGCTAGCTATAAATTGAAAAGTCAATAAGAGACATCTAGGAGGAAAATGGAAAGAGGTTGAAGAACCAAAATAGATAAATTTTTTGCCATTGAATAAAGATGGACTTAAAAATATTGGCTTCACTTCAAAGAGCTCATTCTTTAATCCTACCCCCCAAAAAATTATAGTGCGGAGTTTAGACCAATTTCTCTCTTGTTTAATGCATTGCAATGGGGTAGGGGGAATAATTTATTTTTGAAATGGATAATTTTTAATTTTTAAATGATGAAACTTGGAAGTAGTTTTACAAAGGAAGTTGACAACCTATATGGATGATGTCACAAATGTCACATAGTTGGTAGAACAAATATTGGACAACATGAGGTTTTACAAAAAAACAAAGGGATTCTTCTCTTTAGAATCGACTATGCTACGTAGAACCCATGAGATAGTGTGTCATTGAACAAGCTGTACTCCCATGCGTATACATAACTTGGGCCTCAAAAGAAGTGTTGAGGCGACTTGCAATGTTTTGTATAACCCTCATCTGAATGCATAAGTAAAGGAAGGGAAAAATTATCTTTATTCTCCCTTTTTGGATATTGCAATTATGTTCCTAGACCTTGGTTATTCATTAGTTTGGGTTTTATGTCTGCATTCCAATGAGTTATCAGTTTTTCCTTTTTGATTCCAAGCATGTAAATATTCCATCATTGGGATTGAACGAAATATTAAGATTTGATACTGACAATTTTTCACTTTACATTGGTTGTTTACCTTTTTAAAAAGGGAAGCCACCTTTTTTAATATTTAGACGTGTTACCACCTGATTTGTCACGCTTAGATAAGCAAGGTCAAAACCGTGACAAATTGAAGGGCAACTTGGGAGGGGAACCACTGTCACCTAGGCTCCCACTTCCCCACTCTTCTCAGATGAATACAAATCACCTGAAAGGGGGCTTCCCTGAATAACTCTCTCACACAAAGGCTCAAAGGGAACCGATGAGAGGGGAAATGGTTTTTCCTTGTTTGTATGAGTTCCTACTTAGTTGAAACTTGATACCCTGTTATACCAATTGCTGGAATTCGCTCAACAATGAGCTCGCAAAGTGTTCTTCTTATATCATCATTCAGAATGTTTGACAACACTCTCGTCAAGAAGAATAATTATAGTTCTGAATAGCAAACCTAAGGTTGTATTGAGTGACGAATTTATGCGAGGATACAAGACTTTTTCAAAATGTTACATATACAAACCCTTCTAGCATAATCAACAGGACTCTCAGCTTATAATGACAACTCTTTAAAACAGCATCCAAAACAATTTTTTTTATGCGAATGTTTCTGTGAATCTAATAGAACAATCATGAAGACTATCAGAAAAATACAACTCTGATGAGCTAACCATGCCACTGATCATATGAAAATGTGAAATAGCCTACTAGCTCTTAGGTCCACCTTCTTTGAAGTTCTAGCACTCAGCAAACAGTGAAAGAAAATTAGGACACTCAGTGACACTTCAGCTGAACTCACAGGAAAAAATGCTGGCCATCACATGCTTCTAGAAACATTCCCAACAATTTAATATATCATTCTCGAACACTAGTAAATTAGAATCCCCCCTTTTCTATTTCTTTATAACTGTCATTTCCGTGTGGATGAAATAAATGCAGAATATACTTAAGGCAGTTATGAGGTTTAGATCTGCTAGTAAAGAGGTTTGTAATTTTATAATTTTTTTTCCAGGGCACACATGAAGCATAAAAATGAGTAATCAATATGAAAAAGCGAAGTATCTCACTTACACCTTTTGACGAACACTTTGCTTGCAGCCTTGTACACCTTTAATCACACCCCAGGATTGTGAAATTCCTCAACACAATAGATCACATGATAAAGGTTAAAGCATGCATATCTTAGCTATTGTATAATGCAGAGTGTTGTGGGATATTTCCTTCTTGTAACACGATTACAAAATGTTTATGCAAGCAAAAATATGTGAACTGCTACTCAGAGATAAAAGACCTCACTAACAGATTTTGTCAAACAGTTTGTCTGTAACCCTTACACCCAGACTTGCAAGCAGAGAATAGGGTGAGAGCTTGAAAATTTAAGCAGTAATTTAAACTTTCAATATGCAGCAATCAGAGTTACTAATCTGTCCCCTTTCCAGGCTGATTATACAGCTGTAATTTTGTTAATTTGTGGGTATACTTTCAGTATTACCAGCAACAATGGTACGTGTCAACTTGAGCATGCAACAGAATCATGAAGCAACATCTTAAGGGAAGGGCATTATGACAAGGTTTCCAGCTCGAATTTCAAGTGTTAAAACAGCAGTACCAACCACAGAATGTAAGATTTCTATAAAAGATTTTTAGGATTTCAGTCACACCTTTTTACAAACAGTTAGTGTGCAACCTTTCCCAAAGCAACTTATGCTTTGAAGCCTTTGTCAAAGTCAAATTGATTATTTCAGGGGATATACTACTAGGGAGTTTCAACATATGTCATGCTTAAATCCCCCTCACAAACACTTATGCATTCAGAAAATACTGATACCAAGGTGCACAGCAGAAGCAATATGCAAATGATGCCTCCAGGGCCCAAAGTAATGCTGCTGTAAAGGGACTGTGCACT
>JASDQU011440213.1:11033-23749 GCA_032191745.1 Picea mariana | reverse complement strand
TGTGGATTAGTGTTGTCAGATCAAAGACAAAAATACACATGGTATATTGACAGCGGATGCTCCAGTCCTATGACAGGTCACAAAAGTAAGTTCCTATTACTCAGAGAAAATAAATCAGGGAGTGTGACCTTTGGAAATGATGCTCCAGGAAAGATCAGAGGTAAAGGTCTAGTAATCTTAAGTATTGGAAGAAGCAAAGCTCAAGATTTATTGTTTGTTGATGGTTTAAAACATAATCTTTTTAGTGTCAGTCAAATATGTAACAAAGGATGTGAAGTCACTTTCACTGCCAAGAATTGTAAAATAAAGACAGTAAACATAGGAGAGCTGATTTCAAAGGGGGTTAGAACTGAAAACAATGTATATGTTCTGAAGGAAGATAAGGAGAAATGCCATTTAAGCAAATTTGATGAAAGTTGGTTATGGCACAGAAGGCTTGGACACCTGAATTTTGATCATATTGTCAAATTGAATAATGAAGGCGTTGTGAAATACCTTCCAAGAATATCTAAGCCCAATAACTATGTATGTGAATCTTGTCAAATGGGGAAGTTGACTCGTGCTCAATTCAAATCGAATAGTTTCACATCTTCAGAGAAACCACTTCAAATTGTTCATGTGGATCTGTGTGGACCATTGCAAAAGGAACGAACTAGAGGAGAATGTTACTTTATGCTAGTCATTGATGACTTCTCTAGACTTATGTGGGTTTCCTTTCTGAGAGAAAAATCTGATGCGTTTGAGAAGTTCAAAAAGTTTAAGGTGTTAGTTGAGAATCAGATAGGAAGGAAGTTAAAGGCAATTCACTCAGACAAGGGAGGATAGTTTTTGTCAATATATTTCAAAGAATTCCGTGACATACATGGAATTAAAAGAGAATATACTATTCCAAGTACTTCTCAACAAAATGGAGTTGTAGAACACCAAAATAGATCAGTTCAGAAGATGGCAAGGGCTATGATGAGTGAAAGGTACATTTCACAAACCTTCTGGGTGGAGGCTGTTCACACAGCCGTTCATATTCTAAACAAAGCACATCTAAGGCCAAACAATGATACAACTCCATATGAGTTGTGGTTTGGTCGACCTGCATCAATCAAGCACTTCAAAGTATTTGGAAGTAAATTCTACATCAAAAATAATGATGATCATTTGGGAAAATTTGATAGTAGAGATGATGAAGGTATCTTCTTAGGATATGCAACGAATAGTGAAGGATACGTATGCTTTAACAAAAGAATGCATAAATTAGTAGACTATATTGATGTTCGAATTGATGAAGAAGCTCCTGTAAAGATCAATAGAGAATAAGCACTAAGCCATATGAAAAGGATGATGAGAATAATGAAGATAAAGAACAAAAAATCTTAGAGTCATGAGAAGATGATGAATCAGGTGGAGAAGAGACACCCAAACAAAAAGAGTCATGACAACAATCAACATCAAATCCTTCCTCCATAATTACTCAAAAGAATCATCCTGAAAGTCAGATAATTAGTGAGAAAGACAAAGGTGTACAAACCAGGAGAAGGATAATCAAAGACACCGAGCAAATACATATAGCCTTCATATCCATGGTGGAACCTAAGAACTTTAATGAAGCCAGTAAAGCCGTAAATTGGTTAGAATCAATGAATGAGGAACTGGACCAGATTGAAAAGAATGACACTTGGGAACTCGTTCCTAGGCCAGCAAATAAAAATGTGATAGGATCCAAATGGGTCTACAAAAAGAAGATGTGATTGCTGAGATTTCTGTGGTGAGGAGTGTTTTCGGGTGAAATAAAAAAGAACACAGTAATATCCATTGAGTGTCGACGTTTCGGATCCAAATCAGGATCCATCATCAGGACAAGAAGCCTGGGATAAAAAGTGAGAAGAGATGGTTATAAGTATCTAATTTTAGGTGTGAAAATTAGTGTCGGCTAGAGTCTTGGTAAATTTTTTAATTTAGGTTTATTTATTTTGGTTAAATTTAGGTTTATTTATTGGAAATCTAGGGCATGCAGTCTATAGAAAAAAGACCCACACTGAAAACTATCTCCATGCCACCCATCACCACCTTAACCAGAAACTAGGTGTCCTAAAAACTTTAGCCACAAGAGCCATAATAATATCTGATGAGACACACCTAGAACAAGAAAAAGACCACCTCTCAGTTGTCTTTAAAAACATAGGTTATAAACATAAAGATATCACGAACGCAATAAATAAAACCCTCGAAAAAATCGACAAAACCATAACCCCCTAGAAGACCAAAACCCCAATAGAAAGGCCTACCTACCTTACATCGAAGGAGTTACCAACAAGATTGTGAAGATCCTTAGCAACAGAGACATCAAGACCTCCTTCAAACCACATGAAACCATCAAACAAAATATGAGATCCGTTAAAGACAAAACTGACCCTCACAAAGGCAAAGGAATTTACAAAATTGAATGCTCCTGCGGAGAATGCTACATCGATGAAACTGGTTGCTCCTTCTAGATTAGGATCACATAACATGGAGTTGACATAAAGAATGAACGCCTTCGCACCTCTGCCTTAGCATAACACTCCCTTAAAACTAAACATCACGTTCACCTAGAAGACACCAAAATTTTGGCCAAAGAAGAACACCTCTTTAAACGACGGATTAGAGAAGCAATCGAAATCCGTAAGCACCCAAGAAACCTAAATAGAGACAATGGCCTAGATTTAAGTGAAAACTAGATCCCCTTGATTCATAATAATAAGAGAAAAAACAGATAAGTAAACTCTACCCTAATAAATTTTTATTAACTAATTAATAAAACCAAACAAAGATTAACAAACCCTAAAACCTAATAACACTAATCAAAACCTAATACAACTATATCTATTAAAATAACTTAATTTTCATTTAAAGTATATTAAAGCTTCCTTATAAAACACCTTAAAATTATTTTTAGGGTTTTTAAGTCAAACACAACTATTTAAATTAAAAGTAAACTRACAAATATATAGTTTTTAATTAAAAATTTAATTACTAAACACTTAAAAAACTCTACCTATTAAATACTAACAAAGAATAACACTTCAATAATGGTTAATTGATTAAACATTTAACCTCATTTTCTTAAAAACACCATTAAATTAATTTAGGGTTCTCATAATAGAATAAAACTAATAATTTTAATATTTTAAACACTTGAAGCAAATTGATGATTACAAATCATTGAAAACGAAATTTAAGAATTCTAAAACATCCTAATAAAGAATTTTAAATATTTTTTTAAAGAATCTTTAATAAAAAACCCTAAATTTAACCAAAATAAATAAACCTAAATTAAAAATTTCACCTAAGACTCTAGTCGACACTAATTTTCACGCCTAAACTTAGATGCTTATAACCATCTCTTCTCACTTTTTATCCCAGGCTTCTTGTCCTGATGATGGATCCTAATTTGGATCCAAAACGTCGACACTCAATGGATATTACTGTGGTCTTTTCGATTTCACTCGAAAAAACAAGATGAATTAGCAAGGAAATATTGTAAGAAATAAGGCTAAATTGGTCTGCAAAGGATATGCTCAAATAGAAGGACTGGATTTTGATGAAACATTTGCACTCGTAGCAAGATTAGAAGCTATTAGAATGTTTCTTGCCTATGCTTGTCATAAACAGTTTAAAGTATATCAAATGGATGTCAAGTCAACATTTCTAAATGGAGATCTAAAAGAAAAAGTCTATATGGAACAACCAGAGGGTTTCCAACTGTTAGATAACCTTGACCTTGTTTGCAAGCTAAAGAAATCCTTATATGGGTTGAAACAAGCTCCTCGTGCTTGATATTACAGGCTGGATAAGTATCTTCAAGACAAAGGGTTCAAGAGAGGAACAATTGACAACTATCTATATATCAAAACACAGGGTAATGATTTGCTCATTATGTTGGTCTGTGTAGATGACATCATCTTCGAAAGCAATAATGATTCATTGGTACAATGGTTTTCTTCTGCCATGCAGTTTGAATTTGAAATGTCTATGATAGGGGAACTGCCCTTTTTTCTTGGTCTGCAAATTACTCAGAGGTCTGAAGGAAAATTTCTTTCTCAGGAGAAATATCTAAGAGAAATGTTGAAAATGTTTCAAATGGAAGGTTCTACACCTATGAGCACACCTATGGTCACTGGATGCAAGTTAAGAAAGGATGATGAATCACCTGATGTTGATCAGAGTTCATATAGGTCTATGATAGACAACCTATTGTACATCACAGCCTCCCGTCCAGACATAATGCATGTTGTTGGAATGGTAGGAAGGTATCAGGTTGCACCTAAACAGAGTCATTTGTTAGCTGCCAAAAGAATATTCAGATACTTGAAAGGAAAAATGAACTATGGCCTATGGTATCCTAGGAATCAGAACTTTCAACTTTCAGTCTATTGAGATGCTGATTGGGCTAACTGCATGGATGAAAGGAAAAGCACGAGTGGAGGTGCATTCTTCTTAGGAGATTCCCTTGTAGCATGGTTGAGCAAGAAGCAAGGTTCCATTTCTTCTTAGGAGATTCCCTTGTAGCATGATCGATCCGTTTATCTAAGATCTTGATCAACGAACAAAATTCATTTCAAGTCTAAAGATGTAAGGAGGTTACGCTCTAGAGAAATCACTTCGAGAGTTTCAGTTTGAGATCTGAAATCCCCGAAGTCCAGAGAGCCGGAGTGAACGTCAGTCGTCAGATAATTTTAAAGTGGAAGGACAGGATAAGATAGAAAAGCAACATCGCAGAAAGATCGAGTCGTCAATCTAAGAACATGATCGACGAACAACATTTAGTTCGGGTCTAAAAGTTGTGAGGAGGTTACTCTTCGGGGATTCTCACTTCGAAAGATTTGGTGACTTGAAAAGTTGAAATACCCGAAGTCCTGAAGTGAATGAGGATCCATGTCAACAAGGAAACATGGCACAATCAGACAATGACAAGTGTCAAGTTGATTCGGCATTTCAGGTACGTGTAAATCACAAATCCGAGTCACATGTGGAAACTACTAGGCTCATGACACATCATCAAGTGATGTCACTCTGGGAGTTTTACTTCAGGAGATTTACCACCAGCACTTGCCCAAAGTTTTGAAGTCTCGAAGTGGTTTGGGGCTGTCCATCGTTGAGGAGGACATGTGGTGCGAGATCCACAACTTCAGAAGTTTGTGGATGGGGAGAACGTGAAAATCACTGAAGACAAATCTCAACCGTTGATCATCAAGGGGAGTACATGTCAGCTGATCTGAGATTTCAGAGAAATCTCACTTCAAGGATTTCTAGTTGAGACTTGAGAATTCCAAAGTTCGAAGACACGAAAGGATCGTGACCGTTGATTCGAAAGGGACACACGTCAGTGGATTTTCAACTACGGGAAAAAGTAAAGGAAGGTTGAAAGGTTGGAAAGTTGAGATTTCCGAGCCTTGAATACCCAAAGTGATTGTGACCGTTGATTCGTGAAGACCACACATTGTTAGATCATGGACTCCAGGTTAACTGCTCCGGGAGCAAGCGGAGTTTGAGAATCGAGACTCTCGAAGCCCGAAAGGTGAAATCGATCTCGTCCATTGGTTTGGAGAGCCACATCTCACTTGGTCATTGAGACTAAGGATCGTGCGTGGACGGAGGAAAGAAGGCAGAAAAAGACAATAGATCAGAGCCGTTGATCAAGGGAATCTGTCAGAGACCGCGAGATCAACGATCACATATGATTGTGGGACCATAAGTTGCTCGGAAGTTAATTTTATGAGGGTAGGTCGCAATTGAAACCATGGTATCGAAGAAGGTGTACATGGCAACTGGAGGTAGATTGCTAGGAGAAAAGAAGTTAATCCCAAACCACTGTTGGACATGCCCGCAATCGTTCTCTTACGCAAGGACGTAGCTCGAGGTCACATGCGATAGGAGGCTAATGAGAAGAGAGCTCGTGCTCGCAATCACGTGGTCATGTGAAGTTAATCGCCCAAGGTCATATCGAAAAATAAGGATCTAGTGCTTGGTATACCAAGAACGCGAAGCACCTTTTGAATAGGTGTATAGTCACCACCAGAGGTCACAATTAGGAAGGGACTTAGAAGCCAAAGAAGCCAAAAAAAAAATGGTTGGTTGTAACTGCCAGAGAAGACAAATAATTTCAACTAACAGAGAAGAAAAATATTCTCAAGATAACGACTAAAGAAGATGAAGAGTTCACATGATGATCAGGCATACGAATCGACGTGTGAAAGACATGCAAAATAGAGAAGAGACAAAGTGTCTTTCAGAGAGTGATGCATGTGGGTAGGACGAGACGTAGTGCATAATTTGAAGGGGAGATCCATGGTGTAGTGAAGAGGATGCAAAGGCAACATAAAGCATAAAAAGGTGGAAGAGAAGCTGAACAGGAAGCGGTGTTGAGCACAGAAGGAAGCAGAGCAGAGCATAGAAGCAGAACGATGCTGAAGTGTAACAAAGCATAGAAGCTGAAGAAGGAGGAGGAGACGTGGAGCTGTAACAGACCATATTAGAGACACAGAAAGTAAGTAAATTTTTGTAAGATTCAATAAGGGTGGTAGGGTGGTGCTAGGGAGGATTGTAGTCCTCTAGATTCTAGTTGGTGCTAGAAGATATTATGGGAGTTGGTGCTTCCAGCTANCGGGGATTCTCACTTCGAAAGATTTGGTGACTTGAAAAGTTGAAATACCCGAAGTCTTGAAGTGAATGAGGATCCATGTCAACAAGGAAACATGGCACAATCAGACAATGAGAAGTGTCAAGTTGATTCGGCATTTCAGGTACGTGTAAATCACAAATCCGAGTGACATGTGGCAACTACTAGGCTCGTGACACGTCATCAAGTGACGTCACTCTGGGAGTTTTACTTCGGGAGATTTACCACCAGCACTTGCCCAAAGTTTCGAAGTCTCGAAGTGGTTTGGGGATGTCCATCGTTGAGGAGGACATGTGGTGCAAGATCCACAACTTCAGAAGTTTGTGGATGGGGAGAACGTGAAAATCACTGAAGACAAATCTCAACCGTTGATCGTCAAGGGGAGTACATGTCAGCTGATCTGAGATTTCAGAGAAATCTCACTTCAAGGATTTCTAGTTGAGACTTGAGAATTCCAAAGTTTGGAGACACAAAAGGATCATGACCGTTGATTCGAAAGGGACACACGTCAGTGGATTTTCAACTACGAGAAAAAGTAAAGGAAGGTTGAAAGGTTGGAAAGTTGAGATTTCCGAGCCTCGAATACCCAAAGTGATTGTGACCGTTGATTCGTGAAGACCACACATTGTTAGATCGTGGACTCCAGGTTAAATGCTCTGGGAGCAAGCGGAGTTTGAGAATCGAGACTCTCGAAGCCCGAAAGGCGAAATCAATCTCGTTCGTTGGTTTGGAGAGCCACATGTCACTTGGTCATTGAGACTAAGGATCGTGCGTGGACGGAGGAAAGAAGGAAGAAAAAGACAATAGATCAAAGCCGTTGATTGAGGGAATCTGTCAGAGACCGCGAGATTGACGATCACACTTGATTGTGGGACCAGAAGTTGCTTGGAAGTTAATTTTATGAGGGTAGGTCACAATTAAAACCATGGTATCGAAGAAGGTGTACGTGGCAACTAGAGGTAGATTGCGAGGAGAAAAGAAGTTAATCCCAAACCACTGTTGGACATGCCCACAATCGTTCTCTTATGCAAGGACGTAGCCCAAGGTCACATGCGATAGGAGGCTAACGAGAAGAGAGCTCGTGCTCGCAATCACGTGGTCATGTGAAGTTAATCTCCCAAGGTCATATCGAAAAATAGGGAGCTAGTGCTTGGTAGACCAAGAACACGAAGCGCCTTTTGAATAGGTGTATAGTCACCGCCAGAGGTCACGATTAGGAAGGGACTTAGAAGCCAAAGAAGCCAAAAAAAAAATGGTTGGTTGTAACTGCCAGAGAAGACAAATAATTTCAACTGAAAGAGAAGAAAAATATTCTCAGGATAACGACTAAAGAAGATGAAGATTTCACATGATGATCAGGCATACGACTCGACGTGTGAAAGACATGCAAAATAGAGAAGAGACAAAGTGTCTTTTAGAGAGTGATGCATGTGGGTAGGACGAGACGCAGTGCATAATCTGAAGGGGAGATCCATGGTGCAGTGAAGAGGATGCAGAGGCAACATAAAGCATAAAAAGGTGGAAGAGAAGCTGAACAGGAAGCGGTGTTGAGCGCAGAAGGAAGCAGAGCAGAGCATAGAAGCAGAACGATGCTGAAGTGTAACAAAGCATAGAAGCTGAAGAAGGAGGAGGAGACGTGGAGCTGTAACAGACCATATCAAAGACATAGAAAGTAAGTAAATTTTTGTAAGATTCAATAAGGGTGGTAGGGTGGTGCTAGGGAGGATTGCAGTCCTCTAGATTCTAGTTGGTGCTAGAAGATATTATGGGAGTTGGTGCTTCCAGCTAGTGGGTGCTAGAGAAACTTGGGAGTTGGTGCTTCCATCTAGTTGGTGATAGAGAATTCTGAGACTTGGTGCTCTCTTCAATTTGTAGCATGCTATTAGAGGTTGTAGCCTCATATTTTAGTTGGAGCTCAAAGACTATGATGTACATGAAATTTGGAGCTTGATTGACATCCTAAGAAGAAGAGGTTTTCACCCTTATGGGTTTCCTCATGAAAATTAGTGTCCCTGTGAATTATGCGTGATTGATCAAATANGTACATGAAATTTGGAGCTTGATGGACATCCTAAGAAGAAGAGGTTTTCACCCTTATGGGTTTCCTCATGAAAATTAGTGTCCCTGTGAATTATGCGTGATTGATCAAATATTGTATATCTATGCATGTTAAGTTATCAACAACACATTAAATAATAATCTAGAAAGAATTAGAAAATAACAGGAAAATTTTCAAGCTTATATACATAACTGATTCACCCCCCCTCTAAGTTATATTTCCAACATGCCCTATTCATATAAAAAAAAAATTTCATCAATATATTATACCTTTAAACATTTGTCACATATGCATTGTATATTTATATTCAACATCTCAAACTTGTATATTACTATTTGAGTTCTTAACTAATAATGACTTCAACCAATAATTTCCAATGAAAAAACAACTTTCTATATTATAACCATTCGAGATTGTTTGCTTAAACTGGTATGAAAATTAAAATCAAACTCAATATATATATATCCAAAAGAGAATCAAATGAAATTGGCATCTGATAACGAACAATGTATGAGCTTGAGCTTAAAATACTCGAGAACAAAACTACTCATAAACTGTCAAATTACCCATGAATTTCGAATAAAACATAGCTATATAATGAATGAACTCAAATATTGATAGGAAATTTTAACCTCTATAAACACCAACATGGTTCGAACTCAGGCAATAGAAAGAATCTGGGTAGATATTAATAAGTTAAAAAGAATCTTGGTAGATACTAACAAGTTAGTGTTGTAGCCACTTGGGAAATCTAAAGGGCCTGAAACATTATTTCTGTTGGAATACTGAGAGGGGGGCGAATCAATATTACACAATAATTGTTACTTTCTTTTACCATAGTTTATTTTTATTTAAAATATGCTATTTACTAACAGTTAATAATGCAATTCATAATATAAATATATTTAACATGGAAACCCAAATGGGAGAAAAACACAAAAAACTTTCTTTTAAAAAATTGTAAGCACCAACATACAATAAACACCAATCTGCAATAATCTTTGTAGGCACCAACTTACAGGGGGCACCAATACCCTTGTTGAGCACCAATTCAGCCAATGGGGAGAAACCCAAAGAATCATTGTTCACATACACCAACTTGTAGGAGACATAAATCCCCTTGTTGAGACCCAACTTAACCAATCGACACCAACCCACATGATTATTGTTCACGGGAACCAACCTGTAGGAGATACCAATCCCCTTCCTTGCTCCACCTTGCCTCCCTGAAAATATTTGTAAAGAGTATTATGCTTCAGAACACCTCTCCATCATGCTTCAACCTCTATGTCATCAAACCTCATATCATCTTCATCGCTTCCACGCTCTCGCACAAACCTCAGAGTCTCACTTCTTCATTCTTCATTCATCGCACATGACCACACACTTCAAAACAGATTTGGGCACTTTATATATGCAACTTGTGTACTTATGTATTTTCCCACAAAAATAAATTCATAGGGGTCGGCTCCAACTTCCTCAAAATCAGGCTCCAAAGATACTTCAAATCATGTTACAAGACCCTCCTTGAAATCCGATCTTTCTTCTGTTGTATGTGATCTGGTTCATTGGTCCTCGACACTCAACCGTTGTTCGATATAGATCTTTATTTATTTTCCTTCGTTCATTTGTGATGATTGTTAGGTCACCAAAATACCACCTTTTTACCAAACTTTCACTTCAATTTTCACCATGTTCCGCTTTCCCGCAATCTTACATTAAGACCATTTTCATGATTACATATCGGTTTAGAATTATTATTTTCCAAATCATTTATTTTAGTACTTTGAGTGAATTTATGATTAAATACTAGAAAAAAACATGGTTTCACTTATATATCAAAGTTGGAAGAGTTCTATGATGTTTACAGGTATATTTGAAGACTCTAACAAAGTCATATTTGACCACCTAGCCTCAAATTCGAATTTCCTCTTCAAACTCTTGAGGATTTGATGAATATTTGGGGGAATCACTCAAGTGTCTTGGATGGAGAAGAATCTTGGAAGATTGATTCAAAATATTTGTGTAGAGATATTACTTGCTGGGTGTTAGCACATGGTTGTAACCACATGAGACATTTGTGGATCTAGGAGAGATTTGTGGATATGAATTTATTATTAGTTATCTTAGTTTTTGTATAAATAGGAGTGCCTCGTCTATTTCAAGAGGAGGAATCTTGGAGAAAACATCCAGATTATGATGGAATAAAACACATTTCATAATTTCTTGTGTTATTTAGTTTTTAGTTTTATTCTTGCCTTGTTAATTAGTTTCTAGTTTTATATTCTCGTTTTAATTATGTTGTAGAATAGTTTCAGTCCTCTATTCTATAGAGTAGGCCGGATGTGAAAGGATGGAGAGCTGATTGATGCTTATTGTCTTTTATTTATTTTCATCTTTCCTTTTCACAATGATTACTTTCCTTTATGCAAGTGTGGTTTTAATGATTGTTTAATTTTTGCAAGTGTGTCAACAACTGAGACTGGTGTGCATCAGAGATCTGATTGTCGAACTTGAGAATTCTGTAGAAGCTGAAAATCCATGGACCTCTAACTCACAACATTAGATTCTATGATTTTAATTCTTACATTTTTCATTTTAGTTTGATTAAGCTACAATAAATAGATAAGTCATGAAGTTAACTGTAAATGCAACTGGTTACAGAACTTGGAAACTTAATTCTAATTCTTGGAAGTGTCTTGTTAAACAAAATAATTTTGAATTCAATGTGTTTAGTTTAGATTTAGTTTCCCACTCCTGCATATATTTTTTCCGCATCATCACAATCTTACGAGCATCTAGATGTTAGGATATTTAGACACTTAGGAGTTAGTTAAGATCTACTTGGTCTAATATGTCGTTAGGTAAAAGTGTGTTTTTTTAGTATGCATTAGTATGCATTTGTAGTTAGGAAATCCGAAGGTCACAATATGTTCCCGACATAGAGTGATCCGACAGTTCATACTCTCCTCGATCTTAACGACCATTGATCCATGGATTAACACCCGATTGGTCCATGATGTCTACTTAAAGAGCATGGAGGGTCATTTGTCGATGATCGATTTTGAGAAACTCTCTTGTAAAATATCTCTGTAATATTTTTCTTTGCATTAATAAATTATTCCAAGTGACTGAATTGGTTGGGGCCGTGGATGTTTCCCCGTAGGGGTTTTACCACATGAAAACATCAGTGTGTTGATCTTTGATCTAGTTATGTGAGTGGTTACTGAAGGTGTTCATTCTCTGTTGGAATACCTGTTGTCAAACATGGTATCAGAGCCTGTTTGAAGACCCGCTCCTGTTGTAGATCGAGATCGTGAAACCGAGTTACCTCATCTCCATTTTATGGCATTTTCATACATTTTTGGGCTGAGAGGACTGTTCCATTGCGTCCAAAACACTCATTTCATTTAGGAACACTTTTCGTTTCACTCTAAAAGGTTTCCGTTTGCCCAAGATACGACCATTATAGTCAGATCCGGAGGTATAAAGCCTGAATACACATTTTTTAAATTTCTGCAAAGTTTTATTTTGATTTTATTTCGGTTTTGTTTTATTTATTTCCGGGTTGCTACTCTTTTAGATCTGCGTATCCTCTTTGCCCCATGCCCTATGCGATCTTGGCAAACCAGAAACAGATAGGAAAATGTGCATCTTCCGGGTAAGCTAACCGAGATCTAACTCTTGTTGTCATCGAGAAGCGAAATTTTTTTCTTGTGTAAAAAGAGTTTTTTTTTAGCACACTCTCCAACAACAACAACAACAACAACAACAACCCCAATCCTCCTTCTGAACATTACAATATGTTTTGCTAGATCATTTGATTAAAATTTACCTTATTAAGTAAGAGGTCTTGAGTTCAAGCCTCTCTTTTGTTACTTTTTTTGAAAAAGTTCATGCTAAAATTGTAAAGTGTATTTCACTTCAAGTATAAAAGTGAATCATTATAAGTAGCTTTAATATTTTATTTTAGAGTTATTTATTTTGCATGCAGCTTTTCTGTTA
>JASDQU011440210.1:0-13537 GCA_032191745.1 Picea mariana | reverse complement strand
TGTATTGTACTGGTAGACTCTTTGACAAAGACTCGAGTGATGGCCTCAAGGTGAAACATAGATAAATCTTTATATACAGTATTGGGATCTATGGCTGGGATTTTCCATGCAGCCTGTGGGTTTTCTTCTACAAATTCTAGCTCGGCTAAATTTACAGTAGGGGACCGACTTAAAGAAAACATATTGGCCAGACCTTCAGATCCCGAAGTACTAGTTTCTTCTTCTCTAAGTTCTCTGAATGATTTATCTCTAGGATCCATTCTGAATAATTCTACATTGACACAGAAAGGGAGGGCGTTGAGTCGAGTCACTCTGATGAGAACAGAGGCGTCCTAGAATGTGGACGAAGGACAAGCTGCTGGCCGATTCCCCAGGTCAAGGCTAGAATTATGAATGAATTAAACAAACGCAGACACAGATATTTATGCAAACATTAAAACGAACAGATCGAGAGAGATGTTCTCATACTCGGGGCAAAAAGGAGTGCATGGCTCTGATACCATTTGTAAGCAGGGGCTTCCTCCGACGGAGTGGAACTGAATGGAGTCCAGTTCTTTGAAGCTTGTTGGATGATGCTTTAGTGTGTTCTTCTTTACTGCTTGTTTATGCTGCTTATTTCCCTTGGCATTGATCTTCCACAAGTTTGCGACTTCCTCCAGTACGAATCTCACCCAAGGTCTATACGAAACTGAGCTAACCCGGCTGTGTTGAGAATCTCGCCTTCAACCACACTGCCCTAGCGGCCTCCTTGCCTTAGCGGGACTTACTTCAACTTTCACTGCGGCTCTCGGTCTCTAGCCCTCTGGACAACCTTATCACCTTGGTAAGGGATCTTAGCCCTCTTTGGTCTCAATGTACAGAGACTGCAACTCTTGCAGGAAAATGGACCACAGTCATCACAAGTGCATAAACAAGTAAGAGTACAACACTAGATTTGCGATACTATGCGGAAGCTTAAATATCAGAGATTTATATTATAATGAGCCAAATGCTCTAATCGGGTATTACAATATGTTGTGCAGAAGGCACAGTCTTTTCTCTCGACTGAGCAGGATTATGCTCATACACTGGGACAGACTCGATCTATGTATTGCTGCCACTTTAGGTTCACGCTGGCTGAGCCAGATCGTGCAGGCTTATCACAATACCCTAAGGACTGAAAGAAAGACTCGAGCTTCAAAGAAAGGGAAGCTAGAGGACTCAAACTCACACTGACTTCAAATGCCTCGAATGAGAGACTCATTCTCCTTATATAACATTTTGTGGAGGAGAGGCATGATTGTAGTTGATACAAGATATGACTCATGGCCCCATGTGTTGGCCACCACATACAATCACGAGAGGATCTCGTACCTTACAATCTTTATTGAGATTTAGATAAGACAGGGGAGTCACACAGGATTCCCTGATCATATCCGTAAAAGCAGAATTTGTGGGACCCTGTGATCCAACAAACTTTATTGACAAGCATAAGTTTACATGGGTTATTATGCAAGATCCTATCCATGACTTATCAAACAGTAGATAGATGAATAATCATAAAGATGTGGGTCAATCCACACCAGAAGTCAGAGAAGTGCTCCGAGTCTTTATGATTACTCTGACACTTATCTAACTATGTACATTTTACAATGTGGAGTTGATATCGACAACCCATGGAAAACGGATAGCGCCACTGTCGGCTATCTAGACATGAATTACAACTCTAATCATTTTCAATATGTGTAGAAAATTTTTCTGGATAAAATAATGTGTCCCAAGCTTTGGTATAAATCTTTCGTATGTACTAGAGACAGTCGTTTTGTCTTTGCAGTAGAGTTTGAACTCTAATAGCCCATTGGAAATGATTTTGAATATAGAGCTGGTACAGTTCGTGGTCATTGGGTCCTTGGAAGTTGAGCTCTCTGACATAATTCATTTGCCAGAAGCGACTAATGATGGTTGGATCAACTTCTTCTTTATTGATTCCAAAGTTTGTCCACCAAGAATAGAGCCATGTTGGTGGATCAAAATTTGTAGCAGAATTGATGCAACCAAATTTTACCAGGAAGTATGTATCTTCGTGATAAAATGTATTCCACCATAGGCGAGTGTATTCATAATAATTGTAGCAGGTTTAAGGAAATATGATTTCTTGATTTTGTTCAGGCCATTGAAAGATGGTTCTTGGCCTATTGAGGCAAAAATACTTTTGCTTCTGTTCTTCATTTTCTATTTGCCATATTAGATCAATATCATGAAACCATTCTGTTAGATGTTGGCCTGCCTCAATTGCTTGTCTGTTATCTCGCTGGATAACAGGAGATAGAAGATTTGAAGGTCCTTGTCTACGTATTTCTGGCACTAGGACAGAATACATCATTTGTGTAGCAGGACTAATGACCTTCGTTTTTCTTAAACCCCATCTAGGAACCCATTGTTGCCGATATTCAGTCCATGACATTCTGTCATGAATGTTTTCAATGTGTTCATTTTGGTTCCGGAGCTGAATAGATACAATCAAAGATTGATGGACAATCTGCAAATGTTCTCTGCTAAGAAAGTCAGCTAAAGAATTAGCAGATCCTTTAATGTGTTGAATGTCGAAATCAAAATTGTTGAATAAAGCTTGCCATATGGCAAACTTGTGATCTCCTAAGTTTCTCAATTCTTTATTGAGATCTTTGTTCATGGCTGCAGCATCAGTTCGAAGAATAAACCTTTTATAGATCAGATAAAGTTCAAACTTATAAATAGCATTCAGGGAAGCCTTAATCTCTTTATCTAAAGTGGAGTAATTTGTTTCAGCTGTGCTCCATAACCCAGAAGCAAATTGAATAACTTCTTCTTGGCCAAGAGGAGATTGTTGTTTAAGAATTGCCCCCCAACCAAGATTACTTGCATCACTTTCGACAATTTTTAACCATTTTTCATTTGCTACATGAAGAACAGCCAGATGTCGTACCTTTGCTTTGATATTTCTTACAGCCCTAGTATGTGCTTCAGTCCATGGGCTTGGTTCCTTTGTGAGTCTATTATTCAGAAGTTTCCTGTCTTTGGCACAGTCTTTATAAAAGTGGCTTACATAATTCAAACTGCCTAAAAACCGTTGGAGTTGTGTTTTGTCCAAAATTTGGTCTGGAAATTTATCAGCAAATTCTATGGCATGAGGCTGTAAAGAGATCTGTCCTTTTGAGATAACATGGCCAAGGAATTTTATCTCTGTTTGACATAGTTCCATTTTCTTTTTGGATAAAACTAATCCTTCTTGTTGGCAAGCATGAAGAAACTTCTGTAAGTGTTTAAAATGTTGGTCCAAAGATGAAGAAAAAATTAAAATGTCATTAATATATACAATCAATCAGTCAAAATAGGGGCTGAGGGCCTCATCCATAACCCTTTGGAATTTTGAAGGTGCATGCTTTAACCCAAAAGGCATGACATTCCATTCATAATGGCCTGCTGGAACATTGAAAGCAGTCTTGAATTTGTCCTTTTCATCAATGGAAACTTGCCAGAATCCAGACTTAAGATGAAACTTAGAGAAAAGTTTAGCTCCAGCTATACGGGTTACCAAATTGCTCTTATTTGGTATGGGATAGGTATCATCAGCCAGGACTTTAATTAGTGGTTTATAGTTTACCACTAATCTAGGGATACCTCTTACTTGTTCAAAATGCTTATTTACATAAAACCCATAACAATTCCATGGGCTGTTAGATTTTCTGATCAAGCCTCTTTCTAACAAACTGCTAATTTCTTCGGCACATAGCTTTTGGTACTCTGCATTCATGGGAATGGCCCTGCTCTTGCATGGAGTTCCTGCATAATCCTCTTTATAGGGTAAATGAACAACATGCTTTCTTTGTTTCCAGAAGGCAGTAGGAAGTTCAGAACAAACTTTGTCTGCAAAGAGTTGCTTAAAAGATTCAATTCTTGCTTTTATTGAAGAGTCTTGGAGTTGAGATTCAACTCGAAGGTTTGTCTGTAGGGTTTTGATTTCATGTATTCTTCTGGATTTGAGCAGATTTATTGTAACTCCATCTATACACCTGGGTATGGAGATGAAGGGTAAAGAGATGGTCTTTTTCCCAAGAGTAATGAAATAGCCAGGCTGATCTGGAGTTATTTGAGTAGTTCCATGAGGAGATACAGCAGCCAAAAAGGGTGTACCAAGAAMACARGCTATAGGTATGTCTRCTAGGAAGAACTTAASATCGAGGCATACTTTATCAAGAYAGAGGGTGGCTCTAGGAATACAGAAAGAGAGGTTTGTCAGAATATTACCCAGTCCAGAGACCTGTAGATTTTCTTTTTGCCAATATGCTAYGGGAATAACATGCTTATTCAGGAGATTCAGATCAGACCCTGTATCCAGTAGTGTTTTTAACTTGAAGTTCAAATCTTGAATCCTGAGATTAATCAATATGTGATATTGCTGGTGTTTCACACTACATTTTTCTGCTTCAGGCTCCTCTTTTTCCTTTTCTTCTGTCTGTTTGGACTTACTTTTGAGAGCTTTGAGTTCTTTGCCTAAATCGGAAAAAGAAAGACTTTGCATAGGATAGGAGATAACAGATGTAGAAATAGGTGGTAATTGCAGCTGTAGAGTAAGACTGCTATAAAACCATTCATAGAAAGATATATAGATGTCATATTTCTCCATATGGTCTTTCCATTCAGAGGCTAACTCTATCTTTGCTATTAATCTTGTTTCTTCTGCAAAGCTGCTAGATCTGGGATGAGTATATAGATCCCAATTCATCATATTTTTCATCCAAGTTTCAGAAAGAATGTGTCTGGGACAACCTTTTGCAAACCTAAGATATCTTCTAACTTCAGTAAAGGAAGGTTTGCCAATGGTTTTGCCAAAAGGTTTTGACAATCTCTCATGAATTTCTTCCTCAATATTTCGTTGGATGGTAAGGCACTAGGAATCATGAGGAAACGGTATCTCAGAGCATTGGGGATGTGGACAAAAATCTTTTGAAGTAGAGTTAGGAGGAGGTAAATTAGTTCTGGGATTATGCCACTCATGCTGAAACTGAATAGTAGAGGGGGAAGAATAGGTAGATAGAGAAGATAAGCTAATTAAAGTATTACAGTCAGGGCACTGTACAGAAAACGGTACTTCTCCTATTTGTGCAGCAATAGATTGTATATATGTATGCATGCAATATTGTGGTATAGGAGGAGGAGACCTTGAGGGTTTTGGCCAGGTAGAATTTCTAGTGAGATGGCTTTGGGGAAATGACAAAATTGAAGATTGATCTGTTTCACAAATCCGGGCTGAAGTTAAAGCTTTTTGAATAGGAGGCTTTGGTGTATCAATCACCCAGTCTGTAGGGAAATTCAGATCTTCCCATCTGATAGTACTGTGTTCTATCTTTTGATTTGTAGCATTAGTGAGAACAAGGGTACTGGTCAAAGAATCTTTGCTTGGAGCATGCAATACTGCAGGATACATAGTATTAGTGTATCTGAAGCATCCCTTGGCTAGAATAGCAATATTTTGTCGTTTAGACTTCATATCAAATCCGGTGGTAAGGATTTGAAGTTTTAAGATGTCTCCAAGTGTTTCATCCATAACAGAAACAACAAAGTTTGGATAACAATCAAAATAAACAGGTCCATTAGAGAGTGGAGCTACTATCCCTCCGATGATAGAGTCAGTGAACTTATTATGCGTGAGATCACGGAGGATGCATAAGACATAGGCATTGATGCCTTTATGTACAAGGGCATTAATTCCAATCTGAATACAGCCAAAATGGACAAATTTGGAATTATGCTTCTTAGCCTTTTTCCTGATCTTAGTAGGATCTAAGAGGACGATAGTTTGGACCTCATTACTGTTTTGCTGTATTGTATTGGTAGACTCTTTGATAAAGACTCGAGTGATGGCCTCAAGGTGAAACATAGATAAATCTTTATATACAGTATTGGGATCTATGGCTGGGAGTTTCCATGCAGCCTGTGGGTTTTCTTCTACAAATTCTAGCTCGGCTGAATTTACAGTAGGGGACCAACTTAAAGAAAACATATTGGCCAGACCTTCAGATCCCGAAGTACTAGTTTCTTCTTCTCTAAGTTCTCTGAATGATTTAGCTCTGGGGAGGTATCTATTCATAGGAAGGTTTTTGGATGCTTACTAAAGACTAATGTTCTGCAGGAGATTTCTAAGAACTTTCTGGGGGAGGAGATTCAGGAGGAAAAAACAAAGAAAATTTTTGTTTAGGAGTTATACCAGAAGGGTTATATACAGGAGGTGAGAGTATGGACATATGAGGAGTAGCAGTGAGAAAAGAGTTAGGGATAGGTTTATCAACCTTTTTCTTGCCAAGCTCTGTTAAGGATTTTCCTATAGTTGAGAGTGTTTGTTCAAAATCCTCCATGTAATCTCTTTTCTCAATCTGTATGATAGAGACATCATGCAGGACCTCCTCTACCTTGTGATCAAGTTTTTGGACCTTGTCATGTATCTGATTTACAGCATGTACAGCTGTATTAGTAGAGACCTGCAAATCTTCAATCTGCTCAGGCTTGACATATTCTTTTGGTTCAAATACCTGAGTTGTCATTCCCCTTAGGGCTGTGTTTGTCCAATTTATTTGTTTAGACACATTTTGGACACGTTTGTCTATGCCTGACAACTAGTTTCCAGTATCTATCAACAAAGGAGCAGCCTTGGCAGTTGTAGAATCATTTTCCAAAATAATACTTTGAAAGGGTGGAAAAGTAGTTTTGGATTCTATGGTACTGCCATCTATGGATTTCCATTTATGGCCAGGTGTACTGGATCCTTCACCAGTGACTTGGATAGATAGGGACTGGCTTGATTTCTTCCATTCATAGAAAGACATCCAACAATCATTTGTTGACATATATTCCTTCCATACAGATGAGAGTCTTGATTTTTCTTTGGAAGGAGTTGCTTTATGAAATTCTTCTACCTCAGGATGAGTACACAAGTCCCAATTGGTCATAGCTTTTATCCATTCTTCAGGGACTGATCCTTTTGGAAAACCAGTCATTAGTGTCAAATACTTCATGATTTCTTCAATGGCCAGTTTTTTCATTTTAGGAGGCAGAGGGTTAGAGAATTTTCTCTCTGGTATAACAGTATCGCACTGTTCTACATAGCCTAGCCCGTATTTGGGAGCATTAGGTGTTCTGGAACCTCTATAGCATTATTTTAGTCTAGGGTCCAGGGTAGCTATGGAAGGCATGTATTGAATCATTTGGCAAGAAGCAGATTCATTGAACAACTGACTGGTAGAAACAGATGATTGTACAGTGTTTTCTATCGACCTGACAGACAGAGTATCCATTCTAACTAATTCTATTCTGACAAAGAAAGGGAGGGCTTTGAGTCCAGTCACTCTGATGAAAATAGAGGCGTCTTCGAATATAGACGAAGGACAAGCTGTTGGCCGATTCCCCGGGTCAAAACTAGAAAAGTGTAGAATGAATCGAAACAGCCGAAGACACAGATATTTATGCAATCATTAAAACGAATAAATCGAGAGAGATGTTCTCATACCCGGGGAAAAAATGAGTGCATGGCTCTGATACCATTTGTAAGCAGGGGCTTCCTCCAACGGAGTGGAACTGAATAGAGTCCAGTTCTTTGAATCTTGTTGGATGATGCTTTAGCGTGTTCTTCTTCACTGCTTGTTTATGCTGCTTATTTCCCTTGGCATTGATCTTCCATAAGTTTGCGACTTCCTCCAGTATGAATCTCACCCAAGGTCTATACGAAACTGAGCTAACCTGGCTGTGTTGAGAATCTCGCCTTCAGCCACACTGCCCTAGCGGCCTCCTTGCCTTAGCGGGACATACTTCGGCTTTCACTGCGGATCTCGGTCTCCGGCCCTCTGGACAACCTTATCACCTTGGTAAGGGATCTTAGCCCTCTTTGGTCTCAACGTACAGAGACTGCAACTCTTGTAGGCAAATGGACCACAGTCATCACAAGTGCATAAACAAGTAAGAGTACAACACTAGATTTGCGAGACTATGCGGAAGCTTAAATATCAGAGATTTATATTATAATGAGCCAAATGCTCTGATCGGGTATTACAATATGCTATGCAGAAGGCACAGTCTTTTCTCTCGACTGAGTAGGACTATGCTCATACACTGGGACAAACTCGATCTATGTATTGCTGCCACTTTAGGTTCACGCTGGCTGAGCCAGATCACGCAGGCTTATCACAATACCTTAAGGATTGACAGAAAGACTCGAGCTTCAAAGAAAGGGAAGCTAGAAGACTCAAACTCACACTGACTTCGAATGCCTCGAATGAGAGACTCATCCTCCTTATATAAAATTTTTTGGAGGAGAGGCATGATTGTAGTTGATAAAAGATATGACTCATGGCCCCATGTGTTGGCGACCACATACAATCACGAGAGGATCTCGTACCTTACAATCTTTATTGAGATTTAGATAAGACAGGAGAGTCACGTAGGATTCCCTGATCATATCTGTAAAAGTAGAATTTGTGGGACCCTGTGATCCGACAAACTTTATTGACAAGCATAAGTTCACATGGGTTATCATTCAAGATCCCATCCGTGACTTATCAAAAAGTAGACATACTAGTAATCATAAAGATGTGGGTCAATCCGCACCAAAAGTCGGAGAAGTGCTCCGAGTCTTCATGATTACTAAAGACAAGACCTGACACCTATCTAACTATGTACACTTTACATTGTGGAGTTGATATCGACAACCCACAGAAAACGGATAGCACCACTGTCGGCTATCTAGACATGAATTACATCTTTCAGTCAGGAGGCTTATCCCAATGATTAAAATGATAATTGTATGGATCCCAATGTTGTGTATATACTTGTCGTAGAAGTATAGGTTCTTCATTTTCTTCTTCTTCAATCATGAATTTCATCATTAGGACCCAAGGATGTTTCTCCTGAATAAAAATATCTTTGAATTGATCTTCAGAATAGAGGTCATTGATGGAGTTTAATGATTTGTTCCATGATTGGAACATACTAACAGTTTCACTAACTTGTGGGTTAACTCCAACAGGATTTAAACCAAAATGTTCCCACCATTCTAAGAGCCAGTCTGGTTCTTCAAATTCTCTGAACATATGAGCAAACCTGAGTATTGTGTAAAAGAATTCAAATCTGCCTTTCCAAAGAAAAGAATTAAACCATGTGGCTTTGTATTGGGCATAAGTAAGCCCATGAATAGAATTATTAGGATCTCCTTCAGGCCATTCTGCAACAGCGCGCATATGATTTATCTGAAAAGAGTGATACACTGGAGCTCTGCACCATGATCTGATACTTGGTTCAAACCATTCTGTTTCACCACTTCAGAGTCTGTTCAGATCACCAAGCTCTAATAATTTTTCTCTGCTTGTGCTGATAATAGGTAGAGTTATTTGGCCCCACACATGTTGTGGAGGAATTACTGTGGGATTAGTATTCCTTGAAAATCCGGGGAGTCCTAGTTCCATTGGTTCAGAATACCTTAAGTGCCAAGTAGGATGCCAAAATTGTTTAAACACTGGCTAAGGCATCTGATCATCATAATAATGTTGTTCTTCTTTGCCTGTTTCTTTATTGAATGCTTTAAGAATAACCAGGCAATTTAAATAACCAACCTGCCAATATTGTTCTGTAGTGAATTTCATTTGAATCACCTTCTGGGGCTGGTCTGCCAGAGAGGGAATTGTAATGAAGTAGCCAGGAGTGCCTTTTATGGTGCAAGAACCATGAGGAGATACCATAGATAAAAATGGAGTTCCAAGGATGCAATCCACAGGTTCTTCACCAATGTGAAACCGCATCCCAATGCTATATTCCTCAAGGACTATGTTAGCTCTGGGAACTTCATAAGAGAAATTCACATCTCTATTTCCTAGTCCTGTAACATTAACAGAACTGGGTCCCCAATATTTAGAGGGGATTTTGCCTTTATGCAAGAGGTTAATGTCTAACCCTGTGTCAATAAGGGCCGTTAAAGAAAATATTTCTTGCATAATTTCTATCTGGACCTGTACATAATACTTTTGATAACAAACAGTTAATACCTGCATGTTTGTGAATTCTTCAATTGCTGATTTTGGAACTTCCCTTTGCTCTTGCTGAATGTTTTGAGCCAAACCCTCATATGGAGCATCTTCAAGTGGAGGAGGAATCTCTTGGATTCTTTGCCTGAGATCCATGATTTCTTGCCGAGCCCAATTGTCAACTGGATAAGACTGTTCTAGTTCTTCCTAAAGAAAATTTAATTTTTGTTTAACTTCAGCCACATCTTTCTTAAGCATCGCAACATCAAAGGCTACAGCAGAGAGTGATAATTCTTGGATCTTTGGTTCTCTGTTAAACTTCATATAAGTTTTTGTGTTCTTTTCATATGATGCTTCTAAGAAGAGTGGAGGTTTTCTTGAACTAGTATTCTAAGATTTATGGGTTGCTTTGATTGTTTTGATATAAGTATCTAGGAGAGCAGCTTTCATGTCTCCTTCTGGGAGGCTCTTAATTTGAGCAAGCATTTGAGCCTCTGTATCAGCATCTCTTGTCATATTATGCATGCAGACTTTTAATTTCTCTTTAAGGGGAAGAAGAATTGAACTAGCATTAGTAGTATCACTATTCTGTTCTGTACAAGTACACTCAAAAGGATTTTCACAACTGCAAGAATTATTTACAAGAATTTCTTCAGAAGAAGAGGACTCATCTCCAGAATACTCATCAGTAGTATAATGTTGGAGAGGGTGTGCTTCAAGCTTAGGCTAATGAAAGGGTCCTTGTGGACAATCATTTGTCTCATGAGAAGGATTTCCACATCTGTTGCAACCAAATCTTACTTGTCTTTGTGCATCTTCAGCCCGTTTTTTCCTGTATTCATTTGCCCTTTGTTCAGACAATTTTCCTTTACTTTTATGGGCTGCATCATTCTCCGGGCAATAGTATGTTGTATGTCCTTCTTTCCCACATATCCAACATTTAAATTTTTGTTTCATCTCAGCTTTGTGGGTCTTTAGATGGATATCTTTTGGTTCATAATAACGGCTTCTTGGTATCCATCTGTATCTTCGTCTATTATTTCTATCTTTTTTATAGTCTTTTATTTTCTGTCTTGGCTTGAGATCAGTATTATGGATGCCATATTGTTCACAGATAGATTTCTAGTCAGGAAGATAAGAAGACTTGGACACAGATTTTTGCATTTTGATGCTGGTACAAAGACCGAAGAAATTTTTGGTTATGATTGAATAAATTTCTCCCCAAGTATAAGTTTCATATGGGAGGGAGAAAGAATTTTCAATCTTCATATAATCAACAAATCTACTGGGCAAAGCAGCCATGTAGACTTGTTTTGAAGAATTCACAAACATGCAGGTATTAACTGTTTGTTATCAAAACTATTATGTACAGGTCCAGATAGAAATTATGCAAGAAATATTTTCTTTAACGACCCTTATTGACACAGGGTCAGACATTAACCTCTTGCATAAAGGAAAAATCCCCCCTAAATATTGGGGACCCAGTTCTGTTAATGTTACAGGACTAGGAAATAGAGATGTGAATTTCTCTTATGAAGTTCCCAGAGCTAACATACTCCTTGAGGAATATAGCATTGGGATGCGGTTTCACATTGGTGAAGCACCTGTGGATTGCATCCTTGGAACTCCATTTTTATCTATGGTATCTCCTCATGGTTCTTGCACCATAAAAGGCACTCCTGGATACTTCATTACAATTCCCTCTCTGGCAGACCAGCCCCAGAAGGTGATTCAAATGAAATTCACTACAAAACAATATTGGCAGGTTGGTTATTTAAATTGCCTGGTTATTCTTAAAGCATTCAATAATAAAACAGGCAAAGCAGAACAACATTATTATGATGATCAGATGCCTTGGCCAGTGTTTAAACAATTTTGGCATCCTACTTGGCACTTAAGGTATTCTGAACCAATGGAACTAGGACTCCCCGGATTTTCAAGGAATACTAATCCCACAGTAATTCCTCCACAACATGTGTGGGGCCAAATAACTCTACCTATTATCAGCACAAGCAGAGAAAAATTATTAGAGCTTGGTGATCTGACCAGACTCCAAAGTGGTGAAACAAAATGGTTTGAACCAAGTATCAGATCATGGTGCAGAGCTCCAGGGTATCACTCTTTTCAGATAAATCATATGCGCATTGTTGCAGAATGGCCTGAAGGAGATCCTAATAATTCTATTCATGGGCTTACTTATGCCCAATACAAAGCCACATGGTTTAATGCTTTTCTTTGGAAAGGAAGATTTGAATTCTTTTACACAATACTCAGGTTTGCTCATATGTTCAGAGAATTTGAAGAACCAGACTGTCTCTTAGAATGGTGGGAACATTTTGGTTTAAATCCTGTTGAAGTTAACCCACAAGTTAGTGAAACTATTAGTATGTTCAACCCATGGAACAAATCATTAAACTCCATCAGTGACCTCTATTCTGAAGATCAATTCAAAGATATTTTTATTCAGGAGAATCATCCTTGGGTCCTAAGGACAAAATTCATGCTTGAAGAAGAAGAAAATGAAGAACCTATACTTCTACGACAAGTATATACACAACATTGGGATCCATACAATTATCATTTTAATCATTGGGATAAGCCTCCTGACTGAAAGATGTAATTCATGTCTAGATAGCCGACAGTGGTGCTATCTATTTTCCGTGGGTTGTCGATATCAACTCCACAATGTAAAGTGTACATAGTTAGATAGGTGTCAGGTCTTGTCTTTAGTAATCATGAAGACTCGGAGCACTTCTCCGACTTCTAGTGCAGATTGACCCACATCTTTATGATTACTAGTACGTCTACTATTTGATAAGTCACGGATGGGATCTTGCATGATAACCCATGTGAACTTATGCTTGTCAATAAAGTTTGTCGGATCACAGGGTCCCACAAATTTTGCTTTTACAGATGTGATCAGGGAATCCTGCGTGACTCCCCTGTCTTATCTAAATCTCAATAAAGATTGTAAGGTACGAGATCCTCTCGTGATTGTATGTGGTGGCCAACACATGGGGCCATGAGTCATATCTTGTATCAACTACAATCATGCCTCTCCTCCATAAAATGTTATATGAGGAGGATGAGTCTCTCATTCGAGGCATTCGAAGTCAGTGTGAGTTTGAGTCTTATAGCTTCCCTTTCTTTGAAGCTCGAGTCTTTCTGTCAGTCCTTAAGGTATTGTGATAAGCCTGCATGATCTGGCTCAGCCAGCGTGAACCTAAAGTGGTAGCAATACATAGATCGAGTCTGTCCCAGTGTATGAGCATAGTCCTGCTCAGTCGAGAGAAAAGACTGTGCCTTCTGCATAGCATATTGTAATACCCTATCAGAGCATTTGGCTCATTATAATATAAATCTCTGATATTTAAGCTTCTGCATAGTCTCGCAAATCTAGTGTTGTACTCTTACTTGTTTATGCACTTGTGATGATTGTTGTCCATTTTCCTGCAAGAGTTGCAGTCTCTGTACGTTGAGACCAAAGAGGGCTAACATCCCTTACCAAGGTG
>JASDQU011440209.1:11054-23750 GCA_032191745.1 Picea mariana | reverse complement strand
GGGAAGCCGGTTATTGTGAAACTCAAATGGGGCATGGAATACAAAGGTAAATTGTTAATGTGCTTAATTGTCAAACAAATGATTAAAAGTTTAGAATAGAATCAGACATTGATAACCCCCTAATTATGCGGAATTGTGGAATACAAATGCAGGCTATTTGGTTTCTGTCGACTCTTATATGAATCTACAGGTATTATTCTTGTTTCTTTTATCTCATTGAATATATGCACATTGGATTAATATTGGAAGGTTCTAGTGTGGGTCTTCTTCTCCAATAAATACTGGGTTTTTCTTCATGCAGTTGGCGAGCACTGAAGAATATATCGATGGGCAGTTCACAGGCAACCTTGGAGAAGTTTTGATCAGGTAAAAATGTTTCTTAGAAAAGGTGTATTTAGGCTAGAACTTTTGAAATATGGGTTGGTGCACTAATTTTATCAGTGGATGATATTAACTTGCTACTTCACATCTTCTTTCTGTATGATCTATGACTGATTTTGTACTTTATGAAAGCCTACAAAAGCTAATCGTGCCTTTAATACATGCTTTTAATTGATGCTTCATGTTCACTTTATTTTGTTTCCCCCACAGCTTTTGTGAAAACGTTCATCCTCATAACAACTAAGTCTGATAAAATCAATAAAAGATCTTCAATGATATTGTTTTGCACAACATCTCGGCAAAAAGGGAAGTCACATCTATCTACTTCGGCGACACTGATGCTAACATGCTTTTAAATTCTATGGTTAAGAAATATGGCACTGTTATCACTCGAAACTGGAAGGGATTGAATGAACACTTAAGGAAAGTGCCAATGTCAGCTTGCACGATCCCTCTCACTTTGTGCAAGTGCTTGCTAGCCACAGAGGGGAATCCCTATTGATCTGAAGTAAAAATATTCAACTGTAACCTGCAAAATACTTCAAATCTACGAAAGATGCTGTAATCTTCAAAACATGTTAAAGTTTTCTGCAACTAGAATACTTTAGGACATTGAGTACAATTTGAATTTACACTTAGGATGTCAAATCAACTTATATATCATGTAAATATGCAATAGTTTACTTCAAATCTGCAATAAAAAGTTGCTGATCTCCAAGTATAATACTAAAAATCAGTGAATAAACTTCTTATTTTTTTTAAGTATTGAGGGGCTTTCACAGTCCAACATATGAGATATCATTTTTGGGATTATCTGCATAGACTAAGTCATTAATCTATTACCCATATCCCATGAGTATTGCTTGCAACTGACCAATTTCTCATGGTTTTGAATAGTCTACTTAACACTCATTGCATTGGGTGATGCTCATAGGGGTGAAGAAGTGGGATTGAGACTAGTGAAATGAATAACATAGCATCAATCATCCCCTTTGGGGCTTGCATTTGGTAACTAGGACTTCTCGGGAGGTCACCCATCGCAAGACTCCTTTGGGTCAAGCACGTCTAAATATGAAATTCTCCTCACTATCAAGTCCACAGAACTTGCTACCCCATTTGCAAAATCTTACTTTTACTTATTTTTGACTAATACCTTAAATCCAATGAGCATCGAGTCAAATAAGAGAAAATTGATTCATCAGGGGATATACTTGAGGCCAGTCAATTCAGATAGCTTCACACCAATCAATTAAATTTATTCATAAACAAGAATTGGTCTCCAAAATTGTGTTACCTTTATCCCAAAGTTGCCATTACAAAGTTTGAAGATATCCACTTAACAACATAAGCACTTTTGGGACGAACTATCACTTTTACTCACGTCATGTTCAAGGATAGTCTCATGAACACATTGGGAGCAACGTTCAAAATTCACTGACAATTTCATTCAATCAAATCTAACATAAAAGGACTCAAAAATATGAAAATGAAAGAATGGATTGATCTGATTGGATCCCCTTGAAAGATTGAAATGACTAACGGTAAATTCTTTGGTCAATTCGTATGTGCTTAAGAACCCTTGATTTCCATGCTTCAAGCTCTCTATTTCATGCCTACGAGAGAAGTCCTTGGTTGCCTTGAAAAAGTTCAAGGCAAAGAGTTGTGAGGAGGTCCTATGTGGGGATCAAGGCACACAGAGTTTTGGTCATGCGGCCTAAAGGTTTTACGTGGAGCTTGTTGCTTTGTACTTGTCACTCTACACTTTCCAAAGATATGTGGAGTAGAGGGGCGTGTAGAGCTTTTGAAATGTGGAGGAAGGGAACAAGGGGGAATGGAGCTTTTTGGATTAAAGGGCATATAGAGCGCAAAACATCTTGACTTCCTCATAGAAGAAAGGAGGAGGTGCCTTGTGACATAGTAGTTGGCAGCCTACGTGGAAAATGATGTGGACACCTATGGTGTAGACACATGGACCCTCTAACCAATCACAAGATGCCACATGATTGTGCAAGAAAAGATCAAAGGACTCTAATGTTGCGGCACTCAAAATGCTAATCTCAGGGGGGTTGTTGCTGAGAAATGAAGCTCAAGCAGGAACTTCTTACACAGGTTTACTGTGAATATGCAGGAAGTGGTTAGAGACATTTGTTTGGTGACCACCTTGGAAAGGTGATCACTAATTCTATCTTGTAATTTCTCTTGAAAAAAAAAAGAAGAAGTGAAAGTCTAATGTTTTGAAGTCAACCAGTCTTAGGAATTTAAATGAAATGTTCTAGAAGTTCTAGAACATTAGTGACTTAGATTAGGATTTAACTTAGCCCTACATCTCATGATTGACATAGGTGGCAACTACGATTGAGGAGATTAGTTGTTAGGATTGAGGAGACTAGTTATCTTCTCAAAACTTAAATGAGACAAGATAGGAGAGGTCAATCACACATATGAGAAGAGAGCAATAGAGCTGGAGGAAGGAAGAGTGCATCAATAAGAGAAGAAGAACAGATTTCCTAAAGAAACTAGCAAGTATAGCAGGCTGTATAGTCCGTAGCACTGCTGTGGCTGTCTTTTCTTCATGCACATGCCATACATCTTCAGATCTGGTCGTACACCTTTAGATCTGGCCATACAGTGTATTGCTCAAGTGTTGAGAGGGGAGAAAGAGTGATTTGCTGTATAGAAAAAGTAGAAACAAAGCATGTTTTTCTACTGTAGTTGTACCCTCTTCTACACAGGCTGTACACTTTTTTGTTTGAGGTGATTTAATGATCGTATAATTGCTGGTTCAAAACAGGTTATAGAGGTCACCTTGTAAGCTTTGATCAAAGGAATGAAAAGCTGATTTGAAGAAGAAATCTCTGGGTATGTGTTTTATTTCTTCCATTGTTCATATTTCAGCTAGTGTGTGATTGATGCAATGTTCAGGAATTTAATTTTCTGCTGTTAAATAAATTCTGTTTTTGAGTTATTTAGTGAGAGAACATTAGGACAACAATCACCTAGTTTACAATATTTACACAATATCAGAGCAATTTCTTTGATTGAGATTCTCAAGGGTTTACATAGGTAAATCCACTGTCGGAAAGAAGGACCATCAGTTAGGGGGGGTTTCAATAATTCCCTTTTAAGGACTAATTTTCAGATCTGGGAATTTGTGCATTAGATCTCATAAATGTCCTCAACTAGCCTCAGATTTGAGGATAGATTGGATGACACCTCAAATTTCTTGGCATGGAAAGTGAGGGTTACGCTCTTATTAGAAGAGAATGATCTCTAGGATATTGTCAACGACATTGTGCCTTTGCTTACAAATCCACAACAGTTGGTAGCTCACAAAAAGAAGTGAAGGCCAAGTGGATGGTCATGGGTGCCATAAAGGATCATTTGATCCCTCATATATTCGAGAAGAAGATGACAAAGGAAATGTTCAATGCCTTGGTAAGCCTCTACCAGAGTGAGATTGTAAACACAAATATGTTATTGTGAAACAAACTCAAATGATGCTCATGTTTGTCCAAAATAGTTTCATGTTGCAACCAAATGGAACCCTCCTCGTCCAATTTGTGAAGGGTGGTTTAAACTCTGCAATTTGTCCTGAGCACTTTCTTCAAGTAGGACACATGGAAGAATGGGTGGAGCTTAGAATGGTTGGCCAGGGCCAATTTGTAAGCCACTGGGTCTATACGAGCATTGTATAGTGTTTGTAAAACTTAGGGGCTAACTTCTGGTGGTTCTTCTCGTTGAGTGGTGTTTTCTTATTGGGTTGGAGACATAAGAACACCTAATCCCCTTCAAAGTGGCGTTCAGAGTGATGTTGATCAACCTAGTGCTTCATGTGGTTTTGGGCCAACACCAAATTATCCTCAAGGATAAGAAGAATGTCAACATGATTTGTGAGGGTTTTGTCCACCTCTTAAACCTTAGAAGGCATGATAAGTATGAGATCACTGATAGGGATGTTGTCCATAGATTGCCTCAAAAGGGGTAATTTTGGTAGCACCATGACAAGTGGTATCGTACCACCATTCTATTAGGGGTAACCACTAGATCCATTGATCTTGTCGATCCAAAGCAAATAAACATAAATAAGCTTCCAAGCACTTTTTGACTACTTTCGTTTGGCCATCTGTTTGGGGGTGCTATGCATTGTTGAGATTCAGTTGGATACCTTGAAGTTGAAATGATTGCTACCAAAAATTGCTAGTGAAGGTGGGATCATGATTGGTCATAATTGATTTAGTCCATACAGTGGTTGGAATGGGTGAGGGTTGTAATTCTCTTCGAGGCTTCACTGTTTCTCCTTTTTGCTATTGGCAAATTTTGCATTTAGTGACAAAGGCAGGAATGTCCTTCTTCATGCCATCCCAAAATAATGAATGCTTAATCCTTTCATATGTTTTTTGAAACCCATAATGACCTGCTGTGGAAGAGGAGTGTAATTTAGATAACACTCTTGATTTAAATGTGGAATCCCAAACCAAAATAATACGCCCTTTATAACGTAGCTCTTCATTTTTCTAAGTGTAGCTTAATGTGCATGCGGGTTGGCTTGTATATAGTTGGTGGATCTTGTGTATGATCTTAGCATTCCTTGACCATTCTGGACATACCACAAATAGGGAACCTTCCTTGTCATACTTACTAGATAGAACATTAGCCGTTACATTCCAGTTTCCTACTTGTAGATAATCTCGTAGTTGTAGCCTAAATTTTTAGTGACCCACTTTCGCTGCTTTGGGGAGAACAACCTTTGCACTTGTTGAACTTATGCTTATACTGAGAGGGCGGGGGGGTGAATCAATATAAGATAACTTTTACTTTAAATGAGCATTCATCAATCATTCATTAACTTTAAAACAGTAAATGCATGTAAACTCAAATCACAATACACATGGTTTAATTTGGAAATCCTTGTGGGAGAAAACCACAAAAACTTATCTTTATAAATTTCTGTAGGCATCAACCTACTGTTACAAAGCTTGTAGGCACCAACCTACTAGAGACACCAATCTCTTTAGCTGAGCACCAACTCAACAAGATATTGTGTTGGCACCAACCTACTAGAGACACCAATCTCCTCAGCTAAGCACCAACTCAGTAAGACCTGTATAGACACCAATCTAAGATCTTCATACACAAAGTACTTCTGACTTCACCTACATTCTTCATACTTCATGCATTTCACAACATCATCATACCTTCAACTTTCATGCTCCAACGCCTCTCCTTGCTTCATACCCTAGATATAGCTTCAAACCCTAGTTAGGTTTAGCCTTCATGCCCTAGCGAACCTCATAACATCATTCCCAAAATATGATTCCAAACTACAACATCACAACCTCAAAAATAGACCTTAGTCCTTCATAGCGCACCCTTAAAACAGTAAGAAAACTCCTCTTGCACACCTCAGATCTCTTCTACGCACTTGTACTCGCTCTTCTTGCTCAGATGCTCTTCAAATGCGCACATCTATTTTGTATTTATAGTGTTTTTGCGTTCACTTACGGGGCCGACCTGTACTTTCTAGCTAGGCTGACTTGTACTTTCTGGCTGGGTTGACTCGATAGAATCTTTCATATCTCTTCATTCCTATGGAGTTAGAGGGAGTGCCATATATCATTGAAAAGGTTTTGAAATAAGCTTTTCAATCATATATCCTATGCTCCCATTTGAGCTAGGTCTTTAGAGTAAAAAGGCCTTCAAAGATAGGGTATCCAAACTAAGCATAAAAAATCCAAAAACAATATTTCCAACAATCTCCATCTTGCAATCTTTATCTTGGACATCTGCAAAATCCCTCTGTCTTTGACATTAATAACAACAATAATTCCAACAGTTCTAGGAAATATTTCAAGTTGTGACGGTCTGTTTTAATTTGGAAACGCTGCCCTAATAAGTAAGGATGCAACATATCTACTACATGAAGAATAGCCAACATTTCATTCTCATAGGTGGATTTGCCCAATTTCCTATCATATAATTGCTTACTGGTGAAAGCCAATGGGCATCATTCTTGCATTAATTCTATCTCAATCCCTTTGTTGGAGGTGTCACATTCCAATAAAAAACTTTTACTTAAATTGGGTAGGGCAAATATAGGGTAGTACACATAGCGTCTTTTACGGCTTGAAAATCTCGTTTTACCTCCTCATTCCACCTGAAGGCATTCTTTTTGAGAAAGGTGGTGAGGGGAGTTGTAATATTATCGTAGTTTTGTACAAACTCACTGTAGTAACCTATGAGGCATGTTACCACTAGAAAATGCAAAATCTGTTTTGCATTCTTTCAACAACATTGCATAGATCATTTTTATGTTGGCAGCTTGGATTTGTATTTTCTTTCACATGATTGGGAGATACTCACGTCTCTTGAGGTGTGTTTGAGTGTTGATGTCACACATTTGGAGGAAGTTATGCACATGTGGTAGTGATTGCCCTTTGGGGGCATCTTCTACATTTTTTTATGCATAATTTATTTTAAACCAAAGTAAAAGATTTTATTCATTAAAAGGGTCATGTGTCGAAGCTAACAATAGTTACATACAAAATTACAAAATTTTTCTCTAAAACTAAGCATATTTCTAGAAAAGCTAAGATAAACTCTAAGGCCTTTTCTATACATGGATTCCAAATAGTTTTGCAGGTATTTTGCTTTACAAATTGACTCGACAAAAAAACTGTCCTGTAAAACATAAATCAGTCACGAATTCGCACTATCCCGAGCTTCTTGCCCCTCAACAAAGTGAGGGGAGCCAATTTCTTCCACATCCATGGTGTCATGGACCTTACCCACTATGTCTTCTTGTAGATCTTCTTGCAACGAATTCCTTGAGCCATGGTTGTTAGAGGCAAGAGAGAGTGAGTCTAAACGTTGTGGGAGAACCAAAGATCGAAGTTGTGGACATTCTGCTTCCAGCGCATCAATCCTTTACTTTTGTAGTAGGAGGAGATTCATTATATTGGCAACATCGGTAATGCTGGCATGCTCTAGTTCTGCAATATTCGAAGAAATATGCAAAAGGGCATTGCTTTTAGCCTCGGTAATTTCTTCATGTCAGCGAATGATTTTTCGGGCCCCTCCACTTTGGACTGTTCATATTTGTCCCATAAGAACTTTGCACAAGACCATGTAAAGAGAAACCATACCACACTATCCCTAAACAAAGGTTTCAAATTCCGATTTTAAAAAAGACTAATAAAAACAAAGGGATGCTATTCTGGAAAATCAACTTTGAAACTTAAAAACCATCACCAGAGACTAACACATGAAAAAGCAACCAGAGAACCAAGGGTTTCCTGGTCTGAATTGAAGAAAATATCGACATTAGAGATGGGGCTCCACCCGAAGTCACCACCCATGAACGCCTGTGTCCACTACCAAGCTCATCGAACAAACACCAAAGGCTCTTAATTCCTGACACATCACAACTCTCGCCGCTCCACATCAGTCCCACAGTTCTTAGGAGAAAACCTCCACCACAATGGTTTCGATGTAGTCAAAAGGGATACACACACACACAACATTGGATACCAATGCTGCACCCAAGACAATTCATATGTGCGAGGATTGCAACCCATCTACCATCCGTCTCATGACGTGTCCTGTTATAACAATGCATTGATTGTTAGGTAAATCAAAATTTGATTTCCACTATGGTATAGCGATGAAGCTACACACCCCATTATTTACAAGTGAACTTGGACTTAGGGAAGAAGCCACCTTAGCCCAGTGATCTGCATTTCCATTGAGCTCCCTTTTAATGTGGAAAAAATAAATTTTGTCAAAATTTGAGAGTGTTTTATGGATCCTTGAGATGAGTATGCCTAGGGCATTAATCCTTGGCACTAATTGACCAATGATGGCTCTAATGACCAACATAGAGTCCCCAAGGACAATTAGTGTTTTGAGCCACCCTTCCTTTGCAATAGATAAGCCTTTCCACAACAAATATGCCTCGACGAAATTGTTGGATACATTCCTAAGCCCCCAGGCGTAATAAGCAATTTGATTTCCTTCAGGATTGTATAGACTCCTCCCACACCTGCCACCCTTGTTTATGCATAATTTTTCATTAAGGATACTTTTGAGGGATTTTGACTCTCCCAGAGGCAAGAGTGGCATATTTGGAGGCATAAAGAGGGTATCTTAGCACATGAGCACTTGGTTCAAGGTCACAGGGCCCATTCTATGAGGAGCACTCTAAATGAAAGTGTCTAGAGGAGACTAGTATCTTTGGGATTTCTATTGCTATTTTGAGAAATTGCGAGAAGATCTCTCATGAAGAGCATCTTAACATGAAGACAATTCTAGAACTTATTTCATTATGGATCCATAACCTTCTAGAGTGTTCTCTATGATATTTTATTAGAAGTTTGATCAAAGAAGCTTCTAGAAGAAGAAGCTCTTATAGAGGTTTCTATAACACACTTTTCTTCACATAAAGGGAGGGTGGTCCACATAAAAGTATCTAGAAGCTCTTCTAGAAGTATCCCTACTTAGAAGTCTCTAGATGAGGGTGCCTTCAGAGTTTCTAGAGAATTCTATGGGCTGTAAATGGAACTATAAAATGTAATTACATTGTGGAGAAATTTCTATACCATTGGGCTATAGTTGAATATATCTTTTTAGGTTTGGAGTTTCAATAAGGAAATATTCAGGGCTATAATCTTGATTATAAATATTTCAGGTTCTCATAAAGTCTTCAATTTCAGATCTTGATTATGCTATGTACCTGGACTGTTATTCTAATTGATTTATTTAGATTCTGATGTTATGGGATGAAACAAATACATTGTAAAAGTATTATGTCAACTTTATGTGCTTGGTATGTTGGCTGAAAAGTGAATTTACAAAATTACCATCACTAATAAAGGCTGTTGTTTGGAGCATCTTTATTGGTTAAATATTGTCTATTATTATGTTCTATTAATCCTAGAGCGCTTCAACTCTATTGACCGTGGATTAGGCACTGATCTACTTGAATACACTACCACATATCTATTGCATATCATAAAATTTTGGATTGTAATTTTAGATTAAAATTTTAGGAAGTCGAATTGGTTTGAAGGGTTATAAAGAAAGACTTTGCAATCTCATTAGGGAATCCCCTCTTGTGCTGGAGAAGAGCTAGCCTAAAGTGAGAGAAGTGGTCAGTGAGGTGACAGTGGGTGGCACTTCTAGGTTACCCTAGGGTTTGTACTTGGATGCTTTGGACTTATCGTGTGTGCAGATCTAGGAGATAACATGGCCAACAAAGTTGCAAAACTTTTGAGTGTCTTGGGGTGAGGCCAATCTATTATCGCCTAAGATCCGATAATAGATTACGAAGGAGTTGTAAGATCCGATCCACATGTGCCACGTGTTGCCCAAGTTTTCTTGTAGACTAAGATGTCATCAAAGAAGACCAAGACAAAATGATGCAGAATGGGTCTAAAGATGTGGTTCATGATGCTTTGAAAATTGAAAGGTGCTTTACAAAGACCAAAAGGCATCACCAAAAACTTGTAATGACCTTCCTGAGAGCGAAAAACAATATTCAGAATATTCGCTTCCTTCATGCAAATTTGGTGATAACCAGAGTAAAGATCAAGTTTCGTGAAGAACTGTGTGCCATTTAGCTCATCTAGGAGATTGTCAATTGAAATTAGGAGATTTATCTTAGATGGTCAAGTTGTTTAGAGTTAAAAATTATGACACATGCACCAAGTGCCTTATTTTTTAAGAACCATGATGGTTAGAGAAGAGTAGGCATTGGTGCTAGGACAGATGATGGTTGTGGCTATCAATCTTTTCGATTTCATTCTTTTGGGCAAAGGGATGATGATACAAGCGCTTATTGGGTGATATGCTATGTGTGGGCAGTGGGATACTATGATCATGCTCACCGTGTGAGGGTGGTAGTCCGTGGGGAAGCTCAAAGACCTTTCAGTGTTTGTCCAAAATTATCTGCAAGTCCAGATGAATTGGATGAGAAGCACATCCTCAAAGACTTAAATAGCATGGAATTGTGCAATAATGCATGAATGACCCTTTCTTAGGACCTTTTCCATACGATGGGAGTTGACTATTTCTGGAGAGCTTGCTTTGAGACATTTGAGAATGTGGGAATGCCCATCCTTATAGAAACAAATGTATAACTCTAGGAAATCCATGGTGATGGGGCCTAATTTTCTTGTTTATTCAACACCAAATACAATATCATAGCCACCCATTTCAATGGGAAACATGTGAATATGTGAGTTTTTAGGGAATAAACACTCGTTTGAAGTTTCACATTTTCACATCGGTTGACACATTTAATAGATCACCTATTAGGAATCATAATTTGAAAGTTTTTAGCAAAATGGTGGATATAGCTGTGTGTTTCTTGGGCAATGTGGAATGAATGAAATTATGCATGTTGCCACTGTCGATTAAGACAATGACCTTTCAGTGCTTGATTTAGCCAATCAACTTTAATTATTGAGGAGAGGAAATACTGGTCAAAGCATGAAGAGAGATTTGGGGTTCTTCACTCGGTTGGTTAGGAAGAGGAACTTTCTCGGTTTGGTGGGGGGTGATTTCCTTTAGAGTTCGTCCACCAACTTCATCATTGGAAATGTCCTTAGAAATGGCCATAAATAATTTATGTTCCTTACATTTATGCTCTGGAGAATATTTTTCATCACAATTGTAGCATAGACCCTTAAGTTAGCGTTTCACCATTTGAGCTTGTGTCAACTTATGGACCTTGAGGGGTGGAATAGGTTGATGAGGAGCCACCACATTTGGGTGTGGGTGTGGAGCAAAGTTGGGGTGTTTGCACTGGGCATAGTATATAACTTGTGCACGATGAGTGAGTTGAGTGGTCTCCAACTGAGTCGTAGGGTGGTTCATCTCTGCTTTGATTTCCTCCTTACGACCACTGATAAAGCATTGCTTAAAAAGGTCATTACTTAAATTTTCTATTTTCAACCAAACATTCAAAAGCATCAATATATTCTTCCACCGTGCTTGTTTGGCGTAGTTTGGTATGGTGGCCCAAAAAATATGTATCTTAGATAAAGTTGGAGAATATGGCTTTGACACTTTGCTCTCATGTAATGAACCTTGGAGAAGCTTTCTTATGCCATTGCCACCACCGCGAACTCTCCCTATCTAGATGTAAGATAGTGATTTAGAGTTTCAATAGGTCATTTGCTATGTCATGAAGGGAGTAGTGCTTCATTTGGTCAACCCAATCGATAGGATCTGACCCATCAAACTTATTTAGATCAACTTTAGGGAAGGGAGACATTAGATTGTGGGATTTTCTAGAAAACGAGTGGTCAATATTGTAACCTTCTTCCCCATCAATATGCTTACCTTTATGAGAGCCTTCACCCTAGAAATTGTCACCCTCACCATGCTTATTGTCCAACGTCTCAATCTTATCAAAAGAAGGTAGACTTGCGCAGTGAGGGAAGACAAGTTGTTCTTCAGTGTGTTGATTGATTGGGTGGGAGTGTTTGTCGACTAGAATTGAAACCGAACCATTTGCTTTATTTCCTCCATGGATGATATGTTGTGGGTGTGTCATGGCATCATGTTTTCATTGGAGAGATTATCCAAGAGTTAGCCCAACATGATCAATGTCCTGAGAGGAATCTGTGGACATGGGTAACAAGCAATTGTATTGGTAGGTCCACAAAAAATTATTAGAGAGTGGCACCACAACGATTAGCATTGCACAAGGAGTCATTTGAGGTAGGTCACCTCTAATGGTATTGGCTGGCCTTAGATTTTTATTTTTTACTTTCTATTTTTATTTTATATTTATTAATTAAATTTGGTGGGAGTATCGGTCCATTTTAAGTATTATTGCACTGATGCAATTCTCAAATTTTAGATATTGCAAATTATGTAGGAATTTCATTCCTTGTGTTGCAAAAGCTAGGGTTTGTAAGGTCCTAAGGACAAAGGAGGGTCAAGTTCTATAGCTGCCAATATATTCAAGGGTTTCCAATAGTGTTCCACCAAGTTTTTGTTATGTGGAATGGGGAAACACACTTAGGGGACATATGGAGACACCCCCCAAATTTGAGGGGAATTCATGGGGGATGGGTTGGGGTCCCTAGCATAGAGGGCCTTGTCTCAAATTAGAAAATTAAAAATAAAAATTCCAACAATAGTAATTCTTCCCATGCAAATTCATTGTTATGTAATGTAAATACCAAATTCAAATTTGTAAATGACATAACCATGATTTATATTCATATTCAGAAATGAAATACATTGATTCAGATCCATCATTCATTATTCTAAATAGTACGAAGCAAAATAATAGATACTGAAATATGA